>BHFT01021656.1:0-105752 GCA_004320025.1 Laticauda laticaudata
TTTTATGCGGGAGAAAACCCGAATAACCAAAGATACACACACACACAAAATATGTCAACCTCTTGGAATATCAACTTATTTGAAGGAGAAATTAGTTATTTTTAATCAAAGTGATGATAATCAGGTGTGAGTATGTGAGGTCTTCAAGAGCCCAGGTAATGTCGAAAAAGTATTGGTGCACTTGCATTGGAAATGTTGGTATTCATGTGACTGTCAGCAGGACAATACTGAATAGTAGAGGTGAGTATAGCAAGACTGTAAGGAGAATGCTACTACTCTATAAAAAGAACATTGCTGCCAATCTACAGTTTATGAAAAAAAACCCACATGGATTAACAAGAAGGCTATTGGAAGAATGTTCTGTGGATAGATGAGACAAAAATAGAAATGTTTCGCTTAAATAAAAAATGTTATGTTTGGTGAAAGGCAAATACTGCATTCCAGCAGGAGAACTTTCGCCCATTTGTGAAACATGGTGATGGCAGTATCATGGTTTCTTTTACGGCCTCTAAACCAAGATGGAACTTTGAATTCTGAATTGTTCCAATCAATTCTACAGGATGTTTGTAACTGGAGCTCAAGAAAAAGTTGATCATTTAGCAAGACAGTGACTGAAAACACACAAGTTTTAGAAAAGAAGCAGAAGAGAGTTAATGTTTTAGAATGCCAAATCAAAATCCTGATCTTATTAATCCTAGAAAAATATTGTTGAAGGATCTGAGGCCGGTAATTCATGCAAGGAAACCCACCGATATTCCGGAGTTAAAGCTAGACTAAAATTCCTCCAAATCAATGAAGGACTAATCAAGTATTATCAGAAACTTTTAGTTGGAGTTATTGCTGACCGAGTGGGGCACAGTTACCAAAAGCAAAAGTTCACACCAATATGCAGCTTTGGATCATTTTCCTCAATAAGTAAACAAATGTAATGTTTTTGACTCATTTGTTTAATCAGGTTCTCTTTATTTAATTGTAGCACTTGTGTGGAGAAAAGATCGTGCTATAATTTAATTTTGGTGTGGGTTTTGGCAAGATATCAATTGTTGACATGTTTTTGCCTCTGAAAATTCAGTTTAATATAATTTATATCCTACTATGTGTATGATTGCTCCTGGAGTTTGTAATCCAGATTTGTGCCTCCTATCCTGGTTGCAATCTGTCCAATGAAATTAGATGTCTTCACCTTCATCTTAAAATAGGGCTATGAAATCTACCCTGAAAAAATTAGGATGATTGCCAGATGCAGTATCGATTGATCATCCAAATTTATACAGATCTGGCAAAATGATGCAATCTAGGAATGAATGGGCTAGAAATTAAACTCTTTTGGCTAGAAATTAAACTCTTGTTTCTTGTTTTAGCTGCATCAGTGATTATATCTTTTCTTTTTCCCTAGATTTGGCTGGATCTTTTGAAACCTATCATAAAACAAATCAAAAGTATGTGCTGACAGTTTTATTTTGGTGCAAATATAGACCCAGTTTCAGATGATACTTAACCTTCCCTGATTTTACTTCAATTAAATGTATAAATAAAATAATGTATCTAATTGAATTTTATATGCAGAGGCTTTATTTGAACATTACCCTGATTATAAACGTTGGAGAATAATGGAGCTATAATAAATCTGCCAAATAAAGAAGAGTAGATGCAACTATCCTCTTAGCAGATGGTTAGGATAGAGAGTGTCAGTGAAGACCAGCATTTGTTTTAGGACAGAAAAAAATGTTATTTTTGAATACTATGTATTTATTGCACTTCACCTTCTGTCTTTCTGCCTGCTATTACAGCATATAAACTTAGGTGTGAGGTTTACCCTGAGTAATATCTTCACTAAGCAATCCTGACTAGCTCAGTAAATAAACAAGTTTGTTAATTGTTACATTTTCCTTTTAATCGCTTAAATGTTTAGTTCAGGAACTAAGTAAGAAACTTCATTTTTTGAGTAGAGAATTTTTTTTCTCTATGTAGATTATAGGAGAAAAAAGTCTCAAAAATCAGAGATTAGTATTTGCAAGATTATTTCATATAAATTGGTTTGCCCTTCAAAAAAATTATTTTTTTCAAGAAAGATTCTATTAAGAGTGACTACATTTCTTTTGCTCTGATACGTAGTTTGATTTAGTCAATATTATATTTGATTTTGTATTCCTTAACTTTTTATTAATGGTACATAGATTACATTGTTCAGTCACTTCTTAAGTCATACTATGAATGAAATATTTGCATGCAATATAAATAAACAATAAATTGATGACTTTTGTCATTGTTTTGTCATTGTTGTCCCGTATTTTGTCTCTTAGGACCTAAGCATGTCATTCTAAAATTTGTGGTAAAATTCTTCCCACCTGATCATGCTCAACTGCAAGAAGAATTAACAAGGTTGGTGTAAGCATCCATTTTAAATTCCTCTTCATCAAGACAACAAGAATTGGAAATATTCATACCAAATTTTAAAATAAACCGTATTAAGGTGAGGTCAGGAGTTTATTTGAAAGGATTCCAGGCTTTCGAATGTCTGATTTAAAATTTGGTTTAACTTGTTCTATTGTTATATTCAGATTTATCTTTTCAGTGAGAATGGAGCTGATTTATATTTCTATATCCCAATATCTTCATACTTTAAAATGAATAGTCAGCACTTGCTAATATTATAATTCCACCTCTTAATCCATAATTATTTATTTTATATTGCTGTTATCCAGCATGCTAGATTTGTCATTGGCATCTGAGACTGCTCTTATGTATATACATTTATTGAGGATTTTATCCCCACTGATTTTTTCCCTTCTCTTCCCCTACACCTAATTTCCCACATTTTAAGGAAACTTCTGCTGAATAATGTCTGTCCCTTCTCTCACTCACTGCACAGAAAAACCAGCAGAGCTTGAGAAATGGCAGGCAGATTTCCTATTCCTCTCAAAGCAACTGAGTGATTGTATTGAGACATTTATTTGTTTGTCAAACATGTACAAGATAAGAAGTGTAGGTATGAACATAAACATGAACAAAGGAAGTAAATACAGGTAAATGAGGACAGTAAGACAGGGACAGTAGGTTCGCTGGTGCACTTATGCATGTCCCTTTTAAGGACCTCTTAAAATGGGGTGAAGTCCACGGTAGACAATTTGAGGTTGAAGCTGTGAGGGGTTGCGGCTGTAACAACGGGGTTGGGTAGAGCATTCCAGGCATTGACCACTCTCTTGCTGAAGTAATATTTTCTGCAATCAAGTTTGAAGTGGTTTACTTTGAGTTTATATCGATTGTTTGCGGTTGGAGCTGAAGAAGTCGTTGACAGGCAAGACGTTGTAGCAGATAATTTTGTGTATTATGCTTAGTTTGGATTGCAGGCAGTGCAGTTCCAGATTCTCCAGGCCCAAATTTTGAGTCAGGGGCAGAGGGAATTCTTTTGTGAGTAGAGGAGTGGAGTACTCTTCTTGAGAAATACCTCTGAACCCACTTAATCTTGTTAATGTCTGATATACAGTGTGGGTTCCAGGCAGATGAGCTGTATTCAAGAATTGGTCTCTCAAGGGTTTTGTATGCCCCAGTTAGCAATTCAATGTCACCGGAGAAGAAGCTTCACAAACACTTAATGCCTTTTTGGCAATGCTGTTACAGTGAGCTCTGGGGCTTAGATCATTTGAGATGAGTACTCCTCGGTCCTGGACAGAGTGAGGGTCATCTATGAGATGGTTTCTGCCCAACTTGTATTTAGTGTTCTGATTTTTATTGCCAATGTGGAGAACAGAGCATTTATTAGTTGAGATTTGAAGTTGCCAATATTCCTTGCTGAATCTTTGGATCTTGTGACATCTTTTAAAGAAATTACTAAGTCAAATGTTGTTCTCCAATAATAATGAAAAGGCAGGGTTTTTTTCATGATAAAGAAGGGCAACTTGTACTTCATCACTGACTGAAGTATTTGGTGCTATTTTTCGCTCTTCTAATCAGGCTGAATTGATGGTCACAATAGTGAAAATAATCTATGGTGCTCATAATTTGTAAAAACATTTTGTGATGTTTGTTGTGCAACAATGTTTTGATTGTAGTTACAGTTCTTGAAAGGATAAACTAGTGACATTTGAACAATATACACATTTGGAAATACAAATAACATAAAACTAACTATTTAGAAATGGAAACATTGAAAAAGTTTACACAAAATATTGTAATAGTGTCAGCGGTGAGACTCCCATAAAGAAGGTATTCCAAGGTGCAAGAACAAAAAATGTATCGGCACAACTTATATGTAAATAATGTATCAGGTTCTCAGAGAAATACCCCACCTGATAACCTTAATGTATGGGCAGGTTGTTCATCTCAAGTAAACTTTCTAGTAAGAGATATGTAAACATTTTGAATTTATGAACACTCCATCAAATTGTCAGTAATATTTTCTTTTTTATGTGCCCTTGCAGGTACTTATTTGCATTGCAAGTTAAACAGGATTTAGCACAAGGAAGACTAACCTGTAATGACACTAGTGCTGCTCTCTTAATATCACACATTGTACAGTGTAAGTAAAGTTCTTTCATTTTTTAATTTCTGCATTTTGAACAGTATAATGTTAGATAATATTTTTCTATAGATTAGAAAGCTGAAAATAAAGCTGTTTCCAGAAGTTTATTTTTTACTTTCTTGTTTTCTTGTATCTCAAATATTATGCAACATTTCTAATGAACTGTTTCCTTGTTTACAATCTGGGTTACATTTGTTGACATTCCAAAGTCACTAACCTTATCCCCATAACACTAAAGGCTAAAGCTCTAAAAATGGGAATACTTTAAAAAATAGAATGTGAAATAACAATGGGGAATGTATTACTCCCTTAGCCAAATCCCAGTTTGCTCACTTATATTTTGGAAAAAAAATGTTTCATTCCTTTTTCTGGCCAGAAAGATTAGCTGCTTTGCATTTAGATGTGCAAGTGTAAGCACAAACAGGAGCTATTGGAAATAATCAAATAAAAAATATTTCTGTGTTCTGGCAAAAATCTCAGTTGTACTAGAAAATAGAATTTTAGATTAATTTCAGTGTCTGAATGTAGATCAGATGGCTGCTACAAATAGAGTCAGCACAGCTGTTGTATATATATGTAATTTTATTGAAGCCCATGTCAATAGATGACATCAAATGAAATGCTGAAGAAAAACATTTTTGATTCCATTAGTCTTCTATCTCCATATCCCAGTCCATGTACAGCTTTGAATTGACACGTGGAGATTCATCCTCCTTTTCTGAGAATCGCAATTTTGAAAGTTTGGAGATCAATTATATTAGGATTAATGAAAAAAGTGAAAAATAAGCTACATGAGGTGCTGGGAATAAAAGTGCCCCTACAAAAGAACCAGTGATTCTTCAGTTTCACTTTTATCATTGCAAATATGAAGGACAAAGAACAATGTTGGTCTACTCATCTAAGAGACCTGAAATTTCAAGACATTATAAAAAGTAATCATGCTTTTTAGAATGACATTAGCAACTGAATTGGCTTTCAAAAATGGTTCTTGTTGGCAAGAAGATTTTATCTATTATACCTGTCTGCTATCACATTGAGTTAAGTATGCAAATTAAAATGATATTTCTCAAGTACATAACACGGTACTATTCTTTAAAAATCCTATATACTTTTGATAATTTTGTCAATGAATGAAGATGATTTAAATATCTGACAGCACATGATTTCCATAAACGTCTGATCTAATGAGATCCTTTTTTATGTAGAAAACATTGTCTTTTTAAATTTCTCTATTGTGTGTAAGTATACCAATCCATAATGGTGTTAGTTTCCCAAAAGATTTATCTTTATAGTACTTGTTAGCCTACATCGGATCAAGCCAAATGTCTAAGATATAACAGGTTAACCACAGATAGCTAGTATTTGTATTAAGAGTTTCAAATGAAAGTCTTAAGAAGTGCCTTAATGATATCTGATGATATCTACTGAAACTCTAAATGTTGTAAAGAATTAGAAGGACTTGGGGCTGGTGGTTATGGGGTATGTATGTGTCGGTGTCCATTTGAAACAAGTACTAATAGGTGTAGATTTTTTTTTATCCCCTAATTTCACTATAGCTGCAATTGCCCAGTATTTTAGCTTCACATGAAAAATACATTGTGCTATCTTGAGAATGAAAATTGAAAACTCTGGAGGGACTTCCTGTTGAACTAACTACAATATAGTGCTAATGTTTATAGAATTGGATGATTTATACTTTCCAGTTGAAGTCTCCTCTCCAAATCTAGATTTTTATCCATCGAGTATTTTTTTCCCTTTAGCTGAAATTGGGGATTTTGATGACACCAATGATCATGAACATTTAGCAAAAAACAAATATATACCTCAACAAGAAGCTTTAGAAGACAAAATAATGGAATTTCATCATAATCATATGTAAGTACTTAAGCATTACTATTAAATAATGTTGGAATGCCAATAACAGACTTGATGCAGTAGGAAATATATCAAGTATAGTTTTTATTTTAATTAAAATGTATTTCTGAAAAAGATGAATGGGTGGTGGAGAGAACTGGATATGGTAATAGATTGAATAGGGAGATTAATACAAAATATTTGCATTATCGATGAAGAACCTTTTTTTTTAAGCAAATTAGTATCTTCCAAATTTGGAATAAGCATTAGATTACTCTGCAGAGGAATGGGAAGAAAAGGTGATTATATTTCTGATTTATTACTCTTGTATATGAAACTCTCAGCTCTGTTAAATAGTATATTCTACTGGATATTGTGCTAGGCAATATGACTTATAAAATCAAGACTTATAAAGTCCCTCCAGAGTTTTCAATTCTATCTTACAATGAATAACAGAGCATGTTGAGGAGGAAACAGTATTTTTTGGGAAAGGCAGGTTTTTCAAAACTACTTTCTACCTTGTGAAATGCATTATAACTCCTTCAGTGGTCAGACACCAGCAGAATCCGATTTCCAGTTGCTTGAAATTGCCCGTCGTTTGGAAATGTATGGAATCCGGTTGCATCCAGCTAAGGACAGAGAAGGAACCAAGATCAACCTAGGAGTGGCTCATACAGGCATTCTGGTGTTTCAGGTGTGTAAGTGATTCTAATAGTAGTTAATCCAAATTGAAATAGCAAAGGTTGGGATTGGTGTGACTATTTCTCCAGATCATAAATCACTGATAAAATTTATGGTAGAAGGAATATAAGTCTTTGTTAATTGGGTATGGTTATACAAAATCCATCTACAGTACAAGGGGACTTTTGTTTGTTTTTTGTTTGATCTGCACCAGTAATGCAAACTGACCAGCAAATTCCTTATTTTCCTTCATTATGTATCACAATTAGGGTTACACGAAGATAAATGCATTCAACTGGTCTAAAGTTCGGAAACTCAGTTTTAAGAGGAAGCGTTTTCTTATTAAACTACGCCCAGATGTAAATGTAAGTTTCTAGAAGGGCAGACCCTCTTGGAATTTTAGTATTTTAAGATATTTTTCATTACTTCCTTAAATCAAGTCCTCATTTGTTCCTGGCATATTTCTGTGCTCCATGTTTCTCTTCAGAGCACAAAAGTACCACACAAGAGTAACTTAAAAAGGCACCATTTTCCATATCAACTTTCTGCCTTCAACTCCTACTTCACCCTGGCAGCACTTATGCCCATGTCCAGTTCATTCTCGAGCACAAGGCAGAAATAACAATCTGATATTGTATATTTTTTTCTCATAAAAGATAATAGAATACCCATTTCACAGGTGGCAGAAACCTAGCCCATGCAAACTCACAACAAAGCAAACTGCAGAAATACATTAGCTACATGACAATACAAAAGTAATTCAGGCACCCAACAGGAATATTCCTTGTCTTTCTCCCAAGAAGCATGCATGGCTTTAAAATGAAAGAAAAGAACATGAACAAAATAAAGCCAGGCACCAGTCTTTAAAAAGATTGCCATAAATGAAATACACAACACACTTACATAAATACAAGGCCAACCATATAGATCCAAAATAACCCTTGATTGCTGCTGGGATTTTGGGAGAACCTAACAAAAGAGATTGAGGAACAACAAATTTAGAATTGACAAAAAAAATGTGGGAGTAATGTTAACACACCTCTGCAAAACTGCATCAGGGAAAGATGACTTTAGCCAATAATTAAACTTACGAGGCATTGCTTTAAAGAAATGGAAATGGTCACATTAATATTGTTGGACTTTGCACAAACTTCACAGATCCATTCAAACTTCAAAGATCCATTTTCTGATTTTCACCCAAAAGAATAACAGGAATAATATATTATTTCACTTGGATTTGTCTAGATGCTATCTACACTTAGAAGGAAAACAACCATAAATTCAAAGAATCAGTCTCGTAATATATAATGATAAAAGTTTTCATCTTCATTGCAGACAGAATATGGTTTTATCTTTAAGTAAACCAGATAGCCAAAGGGAAAATGCTTACTTCAAAACAAATGAACAAAAATTTATCTCTTTTTGCTGTGCATAGTCTCTTTTTATTCCTTTTCTTTTTCCAATACTAAACCTAGTTTTATTATTTTTTAGAGTAACTTCCAAGACACACTAGAATTTCTAATGGCTAATCGGGATTTGTGCAAGGCTTTTTGGAAAATTTGTGTAGAACACCACGCTTTCTTCAGGCTGTTTGAGGAACCCAAACCCAAACCTAAACCTGTTCTTTTTACCAGAGGTTCATCTTTTAGGTTCAGGTAGGATTTTGTTTTTTATTATCATAATCATGAAAAAAGTGTGTTCATTCCTTTTTAGAGGGAATGGATTAGTTCAAATATAATCCCAACAGCCTGCTATGTTACATTTTAAGGTCCAAATTAAGTTTTCCCCAATTTGACTTAAATCTACTTGGAGAGCTACAGGTTACCAGATTTACAAAGTATTTCAGAGTTTTTCCAGAGTCAAAATGAAAACACATCCAGATAATGACAGTTGGGACTGTAATTTCCATTACTAAGTGACACACTTATAAAACACAATGTCACATGACTGTCCCACTAAGCAATGACAATTCCAGAGCTTCTACTTGCCATCATAAAGGAAATCTCACACTGTGATTAAATGAGGATGTCACATTGTCACCATTTGCTTCCCTGTGGATTTTGCTTGTAGGGAGTCACCAAAGAACATCACAACTGACAGCCATGTGACCCCAGGAAGTTCTGATGGCCAGAACTTCAAGGACCATTGTAAGCATCACTTATTTAGTGCCATTGTAAATTTGAATGGCTGCTGAACAAGTGCTTGTTAAATAAGTATATTGTATGTACTCAAGGATAAACAGAATTTTAGGTGCCAGAAGGGACCCCCAAATTGGATTCAGTTTATCCATGACAATATATCATATTTCCTTTCATAATTGGCTGTATGTTCCACATATGTACATGTGCATGTAAGCCCATCCATGGCTAAGCAGACCCTCAAACTACCATAGAAAAATGTGGTCAGCTTATCCATTGGTGATTTCATTTTTCATGGTATTTTGGTAAAAACAAAAATTGAGGGTTAGTTTGTCAACAAATGGATTTATACATTAGAATATGTAGTACATCATGATGTTATCCCAGAAATATTGCAATTATGTGCCTACATCATGAAGTTTGATGCAAGAATGCAAGTTGTAATGTTTGTACTAATGTCATGATTCACATTCCATATTTGTCCCACCTTGCCACCACCTGGATAGAAGTAGATGTGCAGGGGCTCACGTCTGGCTCATTAAATCCATGGTGACAATAGATTTTTCTTGTGGTAATTTGCAGAATCATAAATGTAAAGAACAAAATCACTGTATAACTATTGGAATTTATAACATATAGTACCGTTGTCAATCTCAATATGGTTTTTTTTTGCAATATTTGGTTTTTGTTTTCTCTAAGTTTATGAGCTCTCTGAGGATGTAGCCAAAGGATTGCATTTAACATTGAGGCAGTCAGTAGTTGCCAGTGTGTACAAATAGTATAATTAATATTTGAGCCTCTTAAAGACCATAAAACCAGTAGACTTTCTAATATTATTTTTAGAGTAGTTGACTCAACAGCACAGAAGCTCTTTTCAGAGCCATAATTGGGATGACCGCAATGAATACTGCACTTTTCCCGATATCAACTGCTGCCCATAGGAAAACAAAATGCAATAGGAACATATAGGAATGAAAAACACAAAAATAATGTATTAGTTATTAATTTTCTAGTTTTTTAATTATTGTTTCTTTCTTTCTCTCCCTCCTTCTCTACTTCTGTTTCCCTCCTTCCTTCTCTTTAGTGGCCGTACTCAGAAGCAAGTCCTTGACTATGTTAAAGAAGGAGGACATAAAAAAGTGCAATTTGAGAGGTTTGAGATACTTTTTGATGATGATGATGATGATGATGATGATATATCTTTTACTTTTAAGATCTTTCTCTTGTATCAGGAATTCTGATTTTCTTAGATAGCCATATGATAGTTACAGGTAGTTGGGATTGAAGTTGGCTGCATATTTGCTGAAAGAAAAGCAACCAGGAATGCAGGAAAATAGCATTGCGTATTTTTCCCATCCAGAAGTCCTTAGATACTTGCTCTTCTAGCAGAAATAGTGGCATTTTGACTCTGAGACCATTTGTTCAGTAACTAATTGTATTGCTCTTTGTCCCCTTTCTTTGAGTAAATACTTCCAACTTGCCAGCTCCTGCATGCTATCTTTCTATTAGAATTGCCCCCTCTAAAACTTTTAGCCAGCATAATGCTTCTGCTGGGAGACCTCTGACTTGGCTGGCAGAGAATTATGCTAAGAACAGAAAAGGTTTTATGTCCAAAGAAGGTAGCTATGATGACAGATGTGGTTGTTCCAAAACAACTATTTGGATTATAGTGTTAATAATGTTTAACATTTTTCTGCTTTAAAAAAATGTTAATTTTACGAGTGGTGGTGAAATGTTAGACAGTAGTAGAATGGTTTTTGGGATGTCATTTTCAAATCTGTTTCCAAAGCCCTCTAACATGTTGAGTTAAATCTTGATTTTAGCAACAGGTTTACATTCTGAGTCAGCTTTTGGACTCAGAAGTTCTCCTTTTCTTAAGTTTTTGTAATATGTTTAGTGAAATATGTATCTGTCACCATAATGACCTACCCCACATATACACCCCAAAAGAATATGTTTATTTGGGGCTTTTGTTTTCCATAATTACTAGAAGAGTTAAAGAAATTGAGGAATTGAGTGCAAATGTGTTTAATTTTTAATTAATTTTGTTGATTAATTTCATAGTGCACCTTTCTTCCAAAAGCTCAAGGCAACACCCATGACAGTCCCTGCTTCAGTGTTTATTTTTCTCTCCACAGAAAACACAGCAAGATCCATTCTGTTAGTCTGACTCCAAAATCTACAGAGCAACTTTCTGTGGTGCCAAAACAAGTCAGTTATCTTTTATGCTTTTGCTAACTAAAAATCCAAAAGCGGTTTTGTTCTTTGTTGTATACTGTTGTTTAAGGAGGGTAAACAATTGCTTGAAGGAACAGTATACTTACCTCTGGTTTGCAATGCTGCTGAATAAATGGAAAATGCAAGCAGACAGAAAGGATTTAATTTCAACAAGCTTTATCAATAAAAATATTGAAACTCTTTAATTCACACAAAACTTTTGGGAGGTCTAAGGAGTGTGAGGCATTGTTTCTAAGGACAAAGAACAAGAGGAGATGTAGACACATTCCCAAAGGAAGTTGACCAATATCAATCTTGGAGAAATGTGTAAACAAAGGAGGTCTAAATAAATACAGTTGAAACATTGTATACAAAATAATGTAAATGATTGGAAATGGATGTTGGGGAAAGAATAGATCAAAGAGATAATAAAAGCATCAAGAATAAGCAATGATGACAAGTTAAACAAAGGAGACAGTATTCAATCTGTTCACTTATAAGAGGATGTGTCTTTGCTCAGAGGCTAAGCAACAATAATGAGTTACTGTAAGTGAAACACACATTTATTTTTTACTCTTCTGTCTTCAGCTCTTCTTAAGTCACTGCGACCAAGGCAAAAAATAGGAGTGTGAGCTCAAGAGTCACTCACAATTTAAAACAGAACAAATGATCCCTGAATCTTGTCCTTTTTATGTCCTTCCTTTCCCTTTCCTTCTCCTACTTCCATTTCATTCCTTTCTATGCCATGCAATTTTATGGAAGCAGGGTTTTTTTGTTACAGTATTATTATTATTATTATTATTATTATTATTATTATTATTATTATTATTATTATTATTATTATTTTGTTATGGTATTACCTTTAATAGCTTCATGGAAGGGTTTAATTTGAACTAGGCTGGATTGAGTCATTTGCTGCACTTGAATTTTCTGTCAATGTTCAATCTTCTCATTTGTTTTTTGGTTTGGTCCTTGCTTGATCTAAAACTTACTCCTAAAGCCCACAAACCATACAGGTGTGAGATTGCATTCACCCATTCATGCTACAGTGAGACCTGTTGCTTCTGCTCTGGATTAATATAAAGCCATTATTGCTAATTGCTTTTTATATTCTTATCTGCTATAATTTCTTGCTTGTTTTTTTAAGAGCAAATTTTGCTATAGCTTCATATTGTAGTAGTAGTAAATTACATGATTGAGGTGTATTTAATCTACATATTCTGATATAATTTCCTAAGAGTTAAAGCTGTTTTGTTTTAGGAAAAAGGATTAAGCTATTGTAATATTAAAGGTGGTTTTAATGGAGGGCAGCTGAAAATAAAGAGTTTCTTATACTGAATAGAGCCCTATTTATATTGAATTTGTAAAACAGTTGCTATAAAGATTGATGAAAATTTATTGCCTTCTGTATCACATTTCTTCCTTTTTCTTTCCAGAGTTGTAGTTTTACATATGGAGATGGTGCTGATTCCCTGGTTGTGCAAAGCTGCCAACAGGGAAAGGAATTAAATATTTCAGTGGAAGATGATGGACCACCTGCAACTCCTTCCCTGAAAAAAAGCCCTAAGGAAGGCCAGGGGATAGATGGTACTACAATGGCAACAATGGAGGAGGAAGAGGAGGTCGTAAAGGACAGGTCACAACTCAGCAAATCTCAGACGCAGCAGCCAAGCACAGGTCCTGCATTTCGAGCTACTCATGGCAGTAGCACATCAATACCTTTTATTGACTGCAGTGATGTAGATAGCGAGTATGATCTCCTCAGAGGGCAAATGAGTCAGTCACATTCCCAAACAAATGACAATTATGAAGGTGATTTGACCAGTGGAGTCCATGTTGATTGTAGAGGTGACAACCATAATAAAAATAGGTACAAGGAATCTTCTACTTCCCCTATAAAGGCATTCTACAAGGTCGTGGAAGACTGCATTGATAACAGCTCTGGTAATATGTCCTTCTCACTTGGTGAGAATCTCAGATTCCCACAGCATAGTACACTGATTGAAGAAATGTTTAATGGCCCAGATATCCGTAGTCCACTGGCTACTCCCTTGCATTCGAGCAGCAAAAGATCAAGTCCCCTCAAGAGTATTGGTAGTCCAGGTACTCAAATCTCTGAAGAATGTAGGGCAAAGATGAAAAATAACAATGGACATAATTTTAGCTATCATAATTATACCAGGTTTTCCCCAGTTTTGCAAAGACCACAGCTGCAAAGGTTTCAGAATGCTTGTAACAAATCTGAAACAGATCCATTTATTTTGAGCCAAGGATCTTCACCTCCAAGTCAAGAATATACAGCAGAGAGGTTTTGTAAAAGGCAAATGGTCAAAATGGTCTCTTTAGAAGGCAAAAATATGGCAAATGGTATGCTAGCAAATGCACCATCAAAACAAAATCCCATCATGCAATCCTTGTACACTAGAGGTATGATGGATCGTATGCCTAGTGTACAAATGACGGAAGGATCTACAAGCAGTGGAACAGAGTCTAGTGACTCTGATTCAGAAATGGTTAATTCTTTCACACAGCCTCTTGCGTTTAGCAATCCCATAGTCCTAAATTCATCTCCAGGGTCCAAGAATAGGTATCCCTCTAGCAGCCTTCAGTTAAGTGGAGAATCTGAAGATGTCAAAGAGGGTGCTCATGTCTTCAGTAGTTGAGATTCTTGGACAGTCTTTCTAAGAAGAAGCTAAAGAATATCCAGTCAAGTCACTATTGGAGTAGCTCTCCACAGCTTGGCAGTTACAAATATATTCTGTCTATAAGAGACTAACTACGAGTGTGAACTTTGACTGGGAATTGTCCAAGTTATGTAGAGAATATCATGTTGTTATTTGATTATCAAAGAAAAAAACACATTGGCGTTTAAAATATAGAATGATCTTAATGAAATGAAAGATGAAGAATTTGATGTGGTAGTTTAAAGTGGTTTACAATAAAATATAATGGTGGCATATTCTTTATTTGTTTTTGAAAGATAAGATAATCTCAGCAGTAGATTTTTCATTAAAGAAAAGGACTCTATTGCTATAAATGGTGCACTTAATGAAGTCTAAGCAGGAAGAGATGATTTGCAGATCAGTAATGTTGGTTCTTATTTAGAAATAACTTACTACTTTTTTCATTAGGATTTATCCCTGAGTAGGTGTGTTTAGGGCTGCAGCCATTGATGTTTTTGAAACAGCATAATATTATATAAATATATATTTATCTCCTATTGAGGAGAACTTACTATTCAGTGCCTCAATTTCAAGTTTTATACTGCAGCCAAAATGAAAGAAATTTGTTATTTGAACAAATACTTTTTACAAGGTTTGATTATGCCTCTTTACAAGAATTAATGCAATGTTTTTACCCATCAACATTATATATCAGACATGCTTCAAGTTTTACAAATGTCAGGTTTTTATTCTAAACATTTCTAAACAACAGAAAAGAGAAAAAAAACTGGGATTTTAAAAATGGAACTCTGGAGCAATTATTTGAAAAGCCTCATTATGATTTCTAGAAGTTTATTACAAAATTAATCTCAACAAAAATAATTCTGCAAAGTTCTCAGCAATAATTAAGCCAGGAATCAGATAGGAGTTAAAAACATGGCAATAATTTATACACACATACACACATACCTAATTCAACTTTTTCAGGAGAAAAGAAATAGAATCACCGTCCTATGTCTAGTCAGCATAATGGTTTGCATGTTTACATATCTGTCAAGGCATAAACTATTATTATCCCAAATCACATTTAATGATTTAACAAATGTAGGGAAGAGAGAGTATTTCAGGAGTTCATCACATGAACAGCATTTTAAATGAATCCTTGCATTTAGAGGAGCTTCCTTGATGTAAAGAATTATGCCCAGGCAGAATGAAATGTTTATTACCTGCTCTTTGCATTGTTATGAACTGTGTTATTGTGGATAATACTGAGGGAAAAGCATTGGAAATAAGAAATGGAATTGGCAGATTTTCGCTGCATGTAGTTGATTCTACACAGTTTTCAGAATTGTTTTTAAAGCAGGGGTTCAATGGCTTTCTGGGTTTATAGAACACCAACAGGAAATGTTGATAACTATTTCTGATGCCTTCAAAAAAGAAATAGGGAGAGTAAATCTGTATAAATATTTGGACTGAACTCAATATGTAGATGCGAAATGTGGTAATGATTTAACTCTTAGGAGAGGCAGCCCTTTTGCACTAAATTAGCCTTCTCTAATATCCCGCAATCTTCTGTTGAACTGCAGTTTGCATCTGTTTCAGCCAACCTAAGAAATGTTGACATCTTTTAAGCAAAATTATCTCTGTAGTTAATGCAGGCTGGCTGGAAACTGAAATTTTCAGATTTCTGTAAAAAATCTCAAAGGATTAGCTTTTAAAAAGAATTTTACCACATGCTGTCCAGCTTTGGGAAAGTAGGTAGGTATGTATATAGGAACATTTATTGTACTTATAATTAATATGTTCTCTTTTTTTTTAATGTAGGTACTGAACCTTGTAGGCATACAGTTCAGATACTTGTTTAGGCAGTAGACAGCCACAAAATAGACAGGCAAATCTACACTCCGTGGTTAGAAAAAAGGAAGTGAAGATTTTATTTCATGTCAAGAGAATCAAATTGGAGAATAGTTTGTCAAATATTTGCCTTTAACTTTCTAAATTTTTGCTTTAAAATAGATCTAAATAAAAATCTTGTATGACAAACATTGCTGGATTAGGGATTCTCATTACAATTATTTCTTCAAGCATTTTCAAGTGCATAATTTTCTTTTTAGGAAAAAAAATAATTCTACAGTTTCTGATTACTCTAATCAGAACTGGCAAATCAGATCCATGAAAAACTCATATCTAATATTAATTATATGTGACCAAGAATGTTGATAAGCAGCTGCAATTACATTTACCAAATATTGTAAGAACAATTAAGAAATATATGGGATTTTACATATAATTCAGCATTCAGGCCAATTTAGTCATATAAATGCCAGCCATGCATATTTTTATGTGACAGATATTTCATATTCAGTATGCAAAACAATCTTCTGATATAACTTAAACAGTTCATTTTCTGTGATTGAAATAAATTGCTTCGTTATTTAGATGAGTGTGCAAGATAATAATAATGATAAGGGCATCCTTGGGAAGAACTTGTAAGGTAGATAAAAATGCCAAATCCAGTCTGAAAATCTGGCTAACTGTGCAACGAACCATAATAATAAATCATCTATATTTTTTACTCAGATGTTCTTAATTCTAGGAAATGCTGGTTTGGGGTTGGGTGAGTGTATATTAATATCAATTTATTATTTTTAATCCTTTCTTAAACTTGGTTCTTTGAAATACCAGCTAGTGTCTAGGTAAGCAAGTTAGAAATGAAAAAATGTATGAAAAGCCTGGTATTTTGTAATGATGCCATAAATATGCAGGACACCTTTGGCATAATACTCGTGAAACTGATGCACGCAACAGACATGAGTACTTGACTGTAGCAAACAGTCGTCTTCTCAGATTTAAGTTTCTTTAAAATTACATTAAACATTATTGCAAGCATAAAATTATGAACCATAACAAGAGACACTCATTAGATTACGAACCGGCTCAAAAATATAAAAATTAGAGTCTCATGGCCATTTCCTTGTCTATACTTGTTGTGTCTCTTTGATGGATTGAATATTGAAATTCTGTAATAAATTAATAAACATACCTTTTAACAGTAGGGAAAAGATTAAACAAAATGAACACTTTGATCATTCAGGGAAACAGCAGTCCTAACATTTTCCCTGGGGGTTTTTTGGGCAGGGAGATGAAAAATGATTGATATGTCTCTCTGTGTGTGTGCACGCACACTGGCACACATTTCCCTCCCGTATAAGATTGAGACCCAAACATGCCAAAACCTGCATATATATATATGCTGGTGTTTGTTTGGCTTGTGATATGGATATTTTTTTGTTTGTGACTGCAGGCTTCCAGATAATTGACTGTATGGTAGAGTCTTCTATTCTTGCTTTCAGGTCGTTTTTCAGTCTCTGGCTTCTCTGATGATTCTGTGGCTGGGGTTTTCTATAGCGGCTAGGGTTTTGGTGCCATTGAAGCTGATGCTATGACCTGTGGCTTTCATGTGTTGGACTAGTGAGGAGGTGTGTTATTCAGGTTTTTACTGGCATTTTTGTGTTCATCTAGGCAGGGTACTATATTCTTCTGTTGGTCTGTCCAAATGTATTATGCAGGCCTGATGCATAGGGCGCTTCATATAGCCTTGTTTCCAGAGTCAACTTGTATCCTTGGACATTTCTCTAAGGATGGCTGCTCATTTTTCAGTCTGTTTTGAAAGCAGTCTCTGGACTGTGATGCCCTGTGTAGTATCTTACTGACTTCTGTCTGTTGTACTTCCTTATGTAGGGCAGGAGAACAGATTGCCAATTTATCTGGAAGCCTGCACTCACAAACCAAAACAATCTCCACACCACAAGCCAAACCAAACACCTGGGCACAAAACAGACCGCTCCACCAATACCCAGCCCAAACGGACCCCGCCAGCCACCGAGATGAAACCTAGTTCCATAGATAAATTGAGATAGCCAAACCATCTCACCCGAAGCCAAGCCCCGGTGCTAAAAGCCCCCATACACGAAACACAATAGTTGCACTAATCAAGACAAATAAAGTGACAAAACAGAAGATATAAGAAACATCAATCAAGCAGAACACAGCAAACTCCAAGACCAATAAACACAGACCAAGACTCCCAACCAATCAGGATGAATAAAAAACCATTCTAACAAAGCACGAGGCTAGCACCAAATTTAAAACAGAAACGGTTGTGAAAGCCTGACACACAGGCGAACCCAAACAAGTCTGATGATGGCAGTTGAGATTCTGCCGAAATGTCACTATAACTTTAAAAGCACAACTATAATGATGTGGGAAAATACCCAAACAAAGCTGAATCACTTACATCCATACATACACACATATATATGTGGCGACTAGAGCTTCTGTGGCTCAGTAGTAGAGTGCAGTACTGCAAGTACTTCTGCTTCAGCCAGCTGCCTACAATTTGGCAGTTCAATTCTCACCAGACTCAACGTTGACTCAGCCTTCCATCCTTCCAAGGTGGATAAAATGAGGACCCAAATTGTTGGGGGCAATAGGCTGGCTCTGTAAGACTACTTAGAGAGGGATATAAAGCACTATAAAGTGGTATATAAGTCTAAGTGCTATTGCTATATTCCAGAGGAAAGGAAATGCATAATGATTTTCTTGAAAAATCATATTCCAGAAAGTGGGAAAATCATTTCTCTATTCTTCCAAAATACATCATTTTCTTTTGTTGTTTTTATGGAATATATCAAATAATTCTCAATGAAAAATGATTTTTCAATAATGTCATTATTTCCTGACTCTTGACACAGTTGGTGGTCCATGAATGAACTACTGCCTGCATGTTTGTTTCCTAATGAGAGATAATCTTTCCATGGCTATTGTTCCTTTCCCCCCATTTAATAGCAATAGCACTTGGACTTATATACCACTTCGTAGTGCTTTACAGCCCTCCCTAAGTGGTTTATAGGGTCAGCATATTGCCCCCAACAATCTTGGGTCCTCATTTTACCAACCTCAGAGGATGGAAGGCTGAGTCCACCTTGAGTCTGGTGAGATTCGATCTGCCAAACTGCTGGCAGCTGACATAGCCTGCAGAATTGTATTCTAACCACTGCGCCACTGCGGCTCTTAAAATAGTATACATGTTTAATCCATCTGGTAATGTACCATTATTTGGAGGGTCTATCCTCGCTATATACCACAGATTTTAATTTACTCAGACATCAATCATTATTAGAGGGATGTGTGAATATAGTTTTTATAAAGGATAAAATGAAAACATTTTTAAAATTGAAAAAAGACGGTTTGGTCTAGTAGTTCAGGCACCTTAGAAACCAGGAAACAGTTATAGTTTCAGTTAAGGCATGAAAGTCAGTTGGGTGACCTTGAGCAAATCATTTTCAACCCAACTCACTCCACAGGGTTGTTGTTATGGGAAAAATAGGAAAAGGAAGGAGTATTAGTTAGGTTCGCTACCTTGAGTTACTTATAGAGAGGAGGATTTAAGAAAAATCTGAAAAAAATAGGGCTATTGCCAATAAAATCCAATATTGGCTATTGCCAATAAAATTCTTTTGAGTTTGGCCAAAAAAAAAATTGCATATCTAATGCAGTGAGATAACTTACTATTTATTTGCCAATGTTCTTTCCAAAGGAGTTCTCTGGCACTGCTTTTCCCCAATTCTGCCTCCCTTTCCCTCCCATCCATAGAACATTAGCAATTAAAGCAAGTTTATCCTGTCTCTTTTCAAAACAGGGAAAACAAAACTAATCTATTTTATCTGCCTTATCTGCCTATGTACATAAGAAGCAAATTGTCATCATTTATATTTTTAGCAGATTATGTTAAAGAATGCTGAAATTTCAGTGTGAGTAACATGGATTTTGGCTTCAAAAGAATCATGAAGCAAAATATGAAGACCTATCAGCTTGGAGATTTTTCTCATTAGAATTTCTTAGGCTGCCCATTTTTTTGATAAATTGTTGAGCAACTAACAAAATCTGAGATACAAATTACTGCCTTATTTCTATCATCCATTTCTTTTCTGGTCATATTACAAATTCTAAATCGAAATCTAACATTAAGATCAGTTTAAAAATTGCTGGGACTTTCATGCTCATTCTTGTCATTTGTTTAATAAGGTTATAACTTTTTTTTAATTATTTCACTGTTTGCATTGTTTTATCAGCATGTGCCTCTATGTAAGGAAGAAGCTTTTTTGCACTATTCTATCTTTATACTAAAAGCATGTGTTATCTTATGTTCTTTGCATTGTTTATCACTCACCCCAATATCCCTTGCCTAGAGGGAGAAATAATGCAGAATGAAAATATTTCTTTTTACTATAATTCATCTATAAAATTTTGCTGTTTGTAAAAGGACCCAGCTTTGAAAACTCAAAAATGAAAATAAATATGATAGGCAATAGTGACTTCAGGCATATATTGGAACCATGTATTAATTCTGTGGAACATTTGATCCTTCATTTCTTAGTAAAAGAAACATTAAGAATAATTTAAAAATTATTCTAAATGTACAGTTTATTTTAAGCAGAGTTACGGACATATTGAGAGAGTTTAAGCCAAAATAGACAGTAAAAATAGCCCTGAGCTATAGTTTGGGTCCATAGCCTATTGTGCATAATTACATTAAACCCTGTTTAATGTTTATTTATTTTGTTTGTTTTTGTTTTTATACTTAAAGAAAGAGTCATCTTTTTTTCAGTTTTTCTCAGTGGTAGAAAAAATAAAGATAGAAAAGAGCAATACCTTATTATTTTAAATTCTCGCATCCTATTCTGCTATTAGAAAATTTGCAATGCCCTGTCATTTTTTTTCTGTCAAAAGTATTCAACTACTATACTCTAAAACTGCTGTGGTTACTGTTCAGTTTTGTACTTGCCACTGTTTAATTATATTTTATATCACTATCCTGAAATTTGTATTCAAGAGGTGGTGTTACTGGCTGTGAAACCTAGTTATGAATTTGGTGATTGTTTGTAAGCATGTCAAGCCAAAGCTATTTATTCACCTATATATGCATGATCTTAAATTTATTTTGCTTTCTGTTACTTGTACTGAAGGTTTTCCTCTCTTTCTGGCTGGTATCTTGCTTTAAAACACTCCTTTGCTTATTGTGCTCTCAAATTATTGGGTGAATTGCTAAACATTTGGGTCTATGTTCTTAGTATGATTTTCCAAATTTACGCATAGTATCATTCACCATCACCATTATCGTGGTTATCCCTTTTAAGCTTAGGAATCCAGCTTTTTTTCTTCCTTCCCTTTTTCCCCTGTGGCTAATAACTACATTATTTCCAGAGCAGCAATTGTTAATAATAATAATAAAGTCAGAAAAATGTATTCTATTCCTTTATCAGTGTAATATTTTTCCCAGACTGAATTTCTTTTTGAGATGGTAAAAAGAAAACATGAGCATTGTTCCCTACCTCCTCTAACATGATATTTTTTTCTTCATGGGAAGATATATTATGTCATTCTGATTCAGGGGCATAATACAAATATTGATTTCTTAAACTCTATGGCCCTTTTTATCCATCCATGCAACTTCCTTGTATGATTGAATTAGGAAGAGATTCGGTAATAATAACAATACCGCAATCAGAACGATCAAGGATGCCAGCCTTTGAGCTCTGATTTTACATCTGCATTTTTTAAATAGATACTTTGTTGAATGTGTCTGCTTTTTATTCATCTTTGAAGATGTCTGTTTGGAACAGTTAACAAAAGTTTTAGTTCTGATTGTTTGTCAACTGAAAATAGCTCAACTTAATAGATTTGTACAAAGTCTATTAAAAAGATTTTTTTAGCAGAATTAAAGCATTTTTGTTCCAGTTGTTAAAACACCACACTTTGTGTACATGTAGTTTATGAAATTTTGGCATGCACAATTGTGTTGCTATTTTAATCTCTTTCTAATGCTTTCCAAAGCCATAATGGTTAAATCAGTATAATCATGATTTTACCTTCTTAAACAGAAGTTTCAGTTATTGATTGGAGAAAAGAAAATACTGATGGTGATATGCAGCATCGTAAAAACACAGCTTATTTTGAGATCACAGCACCAATAAGCTTTTGATTGGCAACAAATTACTTCATTGGCTATTTATAAACATGAATGTGAAATGCATTTCCATTTCTCTCTTGAATTCATATCAAGCAAAATTTGAAATAATAAATATTTATGAGTTGTAGTAACATAGTATAGGAATGCTCAGAAATATGATTTAATTATGTATAGAAGTCTTAAAGGAAAGCTTAATCTTTCATACACTTGCTAAGAATTCTTTTAGGGAATGTGTTGCCCATTATCTGCTATATTTTTCTGGATATCTGATTTTGGGAAAAGCCTTGTACAGGCATCAAGCAATGAAACAGCTTCAATCCTGTGAGTAAAGTAAAAGGTTAAATGTTAATTTATATTCAGCCCCTCAAAGGAATTAGTGCCATTTTTACTACTGTGGCGAAGTTTTACAGCAGAAATATGAATGTAATAATGTATTAACAATAAGTTCTCTACATTGCTCACAGGGAAAATAATGCACATGATATCAATTTAAACTTGAGGTGTGATTCTTGGGGGCACTAAAATGTCATTTGTTTTTAATAGAATTTTATATTTGTGCATGAAAATATGCTGAGCATAGCAAGCTTTTCATACTTTCAGTTTATAATAGTATAATAATGTTTTGCGTTATCAGTTTTTTTACAGTTCTTGAAAGAGCTATTCAAAACAAAAAGAATCCCAACTGTTGTTAAATATAGGAACTTTCTCTCTTTGAAATATTTTTCTTAGAAACAAAGTGTAAAACATACTGATATGAATGATCATTTTGATAAATACAAATGAATCCATTTATTTGGCATGCAAGGTACAAAATATTAATTTTGTTAGAAATACATATTTAGAAAAGAAAACATTTAGACCTAAAAATGTTGTTACAGTTGTTCTCTTTTGAATTAGAATATATTTTACTCACCATTTCTTGATTCCCAGATATTTTGATAAGTGCTCAATATTGAATAAAACCTCTAGGAATGGAATCCAGGTACATTTGGATTCATCCATTAAGTTGAGCCTTTACTGCTCAATTACTACACAGTCCCCATCCCATCAACTTAATCCAGTTAAGTGCTTAATGCCAATTTTTACTACACTTAGTCTCGGTTGATGAGTTCCTTAACTCCTTAGAGCAGTTTGGATTCCTGTAAGTGAGGCTTCTGTGCAGCCCCAGCAAGATGGTGAATTGAAAGTTCCCCAAAACTCTATATAGCAATTCCCCCCCAAACCTTTTGGGCACCAGAGATTGTGTCTGTGGAGAGAGGTTTTTCTGTGAACCGGAAGGGGTGTGGTTTCATGTGCTGCCTGCATCCCGCAAATAGGACTTTGCTTGTTTGCACGGCCTAGTTGCCATGCAGCAGCCTGGTGCCAGTCCATGGACCAGAGGTTGGAACCCCCTACTATAGTGGATATCATGTGGTACGAGAACAACTTTGGGGTACAGCTTTTTCCTTTTTTAAGCACTTCCCAGATAAACAGAAAATGATGTGTATTTGCCATTGTTTAAATTTTTCTCTGGCAAGTCTATAAACTTTGAGATTTGGACTATGTTTAATTTGGGTAGTTTAGATATTTTCCAATGAAATTTATGTTTTCATCCTGTAGTGAGACCAGTATAGCACCAGAATTCCTATCTTTTTACTTTCATATTTAAAACGACACCTTCGTTTCCGTAGTAAATGTAGTTTGAATATGTAACAGTTATAAACTTAGAAGGTATCTTTTCATGGATATAAATCCTTTCCTCTCCTTTTTCTTATATGTGAACACTTTATTATGAAAATATTGTATAAGGTTGTGTACTAGTGTCAATAAAATTGACATTGTGTTAACATGCTGTGACTTTTCTGTCAGATTTTTAGCATATCAAGAACAAAAATCTTTAATGCAAGCAAATCTCTCATTGTAATTTGGGGTTTGATTTGGTGCTGGAAAAGATAATGGGATGAATATGAATGAATCTTGGGGATTTATTTAAAGCCGTATTAATTATACATATTACTGTAAAATAAATTACTCCCTGATCCTGCTCTTATGTCACATTTTCCTAGTATTTCCTTCTCAGGTGCAAATTAAAATTCTAACTTTATTTTCAACAAAGAAAAAAATATTTATGAGTGTGAAACATTGCAGAATTTCACTTGCATTTTAGCTTTGGGTCTTAATAACAACTTAGCTGACTGCATATCCATTTTTCTAAATTAAAGTCCTGTGGAAAGTTTGCAACCATAAAGACGTAAAGAAATTGCTGGAATCATTATAAAAGCCTCCATAGATTTTTACGCTATGTCTTTCCAAAATCTGTAACCCATTTCCCTTCTAAGAAAAGGGAACTGAAACTTTTTTCACTATTGTGTTTCACATAGCAATAAATGTGTACTGTCAGGTACTTAACATATCAGCATATTTGAAACTGTCCTATTGCAAGCTTTGAAATAATCCCTCTTCTATTATTGCAATATAGCATTTCTATCCCAAACAATCAAAGGAGCAACTCATCAAGGTATACTGTACTAATTTTCTTGGATGTAGCCACAGGGCCTGAAATAGTTTACTTCATTTATTCTAGATGTGACTTTCTCCTATCATTTCTTTAGCACTTTATGCAGTAAAATTGACAAGCTGAGGAGGGAGGGTTGAAAATCGCAGTAATGTGATGGTTATTTGAGATATTAAAAACTTGTGAAAAAATAAATAGCAAGATCTTCTTTGGATGTGATTCTGTCCCCTCACAAAACTGTACACACATAGCGAGCCTAGGTTGCCTCTAGGAATTATGAGAAATAGGGGTTGAAATTAAATACCCTATTTAATCTAAATATGGACTTTTCTAATCATATGACTTCACCCACTCACCCACTTTTCAAGGAATGGGTCAAGTGATAAGGGAAATGTGTGGAGAAGATGGAGGATTACAGTGGTGGGATTCAAAAAAAAATTACTTCCAGTTATGTGGGCATGGCTGGGGAAGGATACTGTAAAATTTCCAGTCAGAGGTGGTATTTGCCGGTTCTCCGAACTACTCAAAATTTCCACTACAGGTTCTCCAGAACTAGTCAAAACCTGCTGAATACCACTTCTGGAGGGTTACCTGCTCCTATGGTAACGCATGTGGGATGGGGTGGGATGAGTAAATCACAATAGTTGTTTCTCTCAGTGATATAAATTAGGTAATAATTATTAACTGATGGTCATAGTAATCATATTTGTAGAGAAATTTGACTTTTGTTACTTACAAATGATTTTTTTCTATACTTTAGTTGAAGGTAAGAAAGCATAAACAGTGCAAAAGTTCATCTTCCTCCTTTAAAAATAAATAAATCAAAGGAGGTGTAGTGCAAATTGCCTCGCTGTGGTTTTGAGTTTCCATGGTATTTGGTTATATAAGTTAAGTCATATGATTAGGGAAGTCCATAGTTAGATTAAATGGGATATTTCAGCCCCTTCATCTCATTTTAATTAGTTGACAAACCATGATAGGAAAATTTAGATTAATCTTGGGTTGGACATTGAACATACCAATTGTTTTATTTAGGCATAATTAAAACTAGTTTGTTCAAAACCATAATTAGATGCCTTATTTTTTCCTGCTGTGCATGAAGAAGGAACACAATAGGATAAGTGTTTGAGGTCAAGTGTAACACCTTCACTGTTTACAACAACGTGTTTGTTGTGTGAGATCTAAGAAAGAGTTATAAATCTTCCATAACTATTCATGATGCCTAGAGCTGATTACATTCAATTCAATACAGGCTAAGAAAAAATATTTCCCACTATTACAAGCGATGTGATGTGAAACTTATTCCAACCAGTTGTCGGTATTCAGAACAGATTATGTTACTACTTAGAGAACCCTGCCAAAAAGATTGTAGCCATTTAAACACCAATAACTCCTCTAAATCTTATGATAGCCTACCACTTAAATGGGTTGAGGGGATTTAATCTTCATCTATACTCAATTAAAGTTTTCTGAATTTATTGTATTGTTCCTTCAGCAGGCTCTCTTGCTGGCAGCCCTCACCTTTCAGAACTGTCAATCAATTCTCAAGGTGGACCAGCCATAGCAAATGCAACTTTGTCTCCTAATTTGAGTCCTGATAATAGGCAAGCTTCTCCATTGGTCAGTCCCTTGCTGAATGATCAAACTGGAGTCCGCGCTGATGATGAAGAGGAGGTCAGGAGAAAGGTACTGATGTTGGCTCTACCTATTAGGTATACAATGGACATTTAGCAATTTTTCTTTGTTTTCAATGGATGGCTGTTTTAAAAACTTCCATGCTGAAAAAAATGGACACATCACTCACCATCTTACTAAGCAGCAGGGCTTAGAAGTGGTGAGAGAGTTGCCTCTATTTATATGCATACATGTCACTTCTGAATATAGAACTGTTTTGTAAATTTTATATTTTTGGAATAAAACTATTCCTGTTTGCTGATCTTGGGCATTTTTCCTTAATTCTCTGTAATTTTGCAGCATCCAACTCTTTTAATACCCAAAGCTAACTATAAGAGCCCTATCATTGTCATTTGAGTACAGATTAAAGTCATTTTGTCTTCTGACTAATTTCAGAAGTTTCCAACTGACAAGGCATATTTCATTACGAAAGAAGTTGCCACTACAGAACGGACTTACCTGAAAGATCTTGAAGTCATCACATCGGTATGTTTCTTCTTTTTCCCCTTAAATTAAAAATTATGGAGCCCATCATCCCCTAAATATCCTTCTTCCTGTCTTTTACTACATCTCCCACTATCTCCATCAACATAATATTTTATCATAGACATATTTAATCACAAAATGTATCTGATGAGATTGGAATTTTATCTAAATACCATAGCAGAAGATAAAAAATTACTTGGGGACGGGTTTGCACAGATGGATCATTTAATTTCTGATAGTTTTGTTCTCTTTACTTTGTTGTAATTTTAATGCTTTGTATTTTGGATCCCTGTTGTCATTTGTCATTACTGTTCTATCCCTTTCAGCAATACTTTAAAATGGGAGAAAATCAAAGGATGCCTGCTCAATAAGCAGAAAAATTGATTAAGCAAACAGTATCCCAATTTGTCTGAGTTCCTGGAGTGGATATGTTTAGCTTTCTACAATTGAATTCAACAGAGGCTGTACAGATAATATTTAATCTGGGATTCTATAGCCTTGTCAGTTCTGTCTACATCTTCTTGCTAAATGGAGTAAAAACACCAAATTAGCTGAAATAATGCTCAGCTGCTCCTTTCCAATAGAATCTTAAAGTGAAATTTTTTTTACAAGTATTTTCCTATAGATTGTGAACTTTATACCTTTCTTGGATATTTAAACTCAAGGCTCTGCCTTGGGATATGCTTAGATATAACATGAAGAGCACCAAATGGGGGTATTCTCAACAACATCTTTAGAAATCTTTCCTTTTCCAAATACTACATGAAACTATCTCACTGAATAGTTTCAATACCGAAACAGAAAACTACAGATAGTTTTGGTGATTCTTCTGGATAACTTTGGTATTTTAAAATGGTTGCACAACTCAAGAAATTTAATGTTTTATGCATTAACTTACACAAACCTATCAAAGATAGAACAATTGCTCAGTTAAAAAAAATAATGAGGTTAAATATTTTCCACTTATTTTTGGTCAGGAGAACTTTAGCTTGGGGTATATCAAATTAGAAGCATGCTTCTTAAATAAAAGAAGCTGTCCCATTGGCAATAAGCTCAAAAAACCTAACTTCAATGTTATAATACTAATTTATTGGTAAGGCTATTACCACTAAACAAGAACTGTCTGATTCCCCTATATACATACCCTAACCAGGAAATGTCTGTGCCAAGAGTTCCTCTGATTACCATGCTTGGTTTTTCTAGTGGCTCCAGAGCACAGTAAGTAAAGATGACTGCATGCCAGAAGCACTAAAGAGTCTCATCTTTTCGAACTTTCAACCTTTGCACAAATTTCACACCAACTTTTTAAAGGAGGTAGAACAGCGAATTGCTCTGTGGTAAGAATTCCAGCAGTTATTTTAATAAGATGACATTTTGATGCTAAATATTTTACATTCTATTCTACCATGTCCAATCCAGAATGGATATACTGTCCGTTCCATCTTGATGAAAAGACAGAACAGAACACAACATAATAGAATAGAAGTGTGATTGGACACATGAGGAATTTGTCTCTGGTGCATAAGCTCTCAGTGTATATACAAGCAACAAGTGATAAATCATGATCGTAATCATAAAATACAATAACCATAAATCATCATCTTAAGGCTATATATTCTTTTAAAATTGCAGCAGATTCCTGTATGACTGACAATTGTTCTTAGACATTTATTTACTTTTAATCAGTTAAATTAGAAGAATTTCAATTTCGGTAGACACTTTTGTCAAGATATTGTTGTTTGGACTATTAAGAAGCTTTTGCTTGACATTTGCAAAACACAATTATACATTTTTAAAGTATCTTCGTAAATTAGTTTCCTTCTCTTTAGCACACACCATAGACTTAATTTCAAGTTCTGGAACAATAGTCCAAATTAGAATCTACTTTGATTTCATCCCATCAGGTGTTAACATTTAATTCGGTTTTATCCACTTCCTTCTTTCTTTTCTTTTCTTTTTTAATTTAATTTGTATTCCTCCCCCCCCNNTCCCCCCCCCCCCCCCCCCCCCCCCCCAGTCTTGCTAACAAGAGTGACTCTGGGGAACTTTCTTTCCCAGCTAAATAAATATAGAAGGGAGTATGCCTCACCTAAAATGAGAGGGAGAGAAGAGGGAGGGAGAGGGAGGTATATTCACTGCAATGTGAAACTAAGTATTTGTTTAGCAAATCCCATATTATGATTTCAAAATGATACCAGATAATGAAGTCTAGTCTGAATAATATACGCAATCCACAGTGTATACCTATTGGTTTAGTGACCTTATGAACTTCTAATGGCACTGAAAAAAAGTGACTTATAACTGTTTTTCACACTTATGACCATTGCAGCATCCCCACAATCAGGTGATCAGAATTTGGACACTTGGCCACTGGCATGTATTTATGACTGTTGCAGTGTCCTGAGGTCACCTTTTGCGACCCTGTGACAAGCAAAGTCAATGGGGAAGCCAAATTCACTTAACAAGCATGTTACGAATTTAGCTGCAGTGATTCACTTAATAACTGTGGCAAGAAAGGTCATAAAATGGGGCCAAACTCATTTCATAACTGTCCTACTTTGCAAAGGGTATTTTGGGCTCTATTGTGGTCATAAGTTGAGGACTACCTATAGAAGCATTTTCTTTTTAAAAAATTCTTCCACTGAAGTTAATGGAATATGAGTGGAATATTAGATTTTAATAAATATTACAATGGCACTGCAGAAAGGGCCAAGAGCTTTAATTAAAATTATTCAAAAGAACAGATTGCACAGTGTAGCTACCGGAATCTTTCTAAATTATTTTTATTTTTGTTGTCTGTATTCTCAAATTATTTTCTGTATTTGATGTGATTGCATTGCTAATAAACAAAAGAGTTGTTACAAGTTTTCAAATTAGCATCTAAAACGTATTTTGATTGCTTTGTTGTATTGATTAAAAGAAAGATAGCAGTAATAAAATCTTACTAGTCTAGCGAGACATTTTATTTGTAATAAATATTTATCAAAAGAGACCTTCTTTAATCAATTAGCTAACCACATTTAGAATTCCATTGCTTTTAATAAGAATCTCTTTATTCTTTCATCTCCATGGATTAGGAGAGGTTGTTTATTTTCATTCCTGAAGCCAATAGTGATATAAAAGAACAATAATCTTGCAGTCACAATGACCGTAGATTGCAGAGGAAAAGAGACTTCTCTAATTCACTGGGCTTTAATCATCTCTTCCAAATAAATCCAAACAAGGAAATGAAACAGTAGGATGCTATTATTTATTATATGATACATTTTAAGCCTATGAGCTCATCAATAGCGTGTGCATCTATTATCACTCCTTCACTTACCTATTACTCATAGACATATGTTTGACTAGAGATTTTTCTTCAGACTGTTTTGGTCAAAGGAAACTATGATCTTTAGACATAGTTTTTCATCCTGTTACAGCAATCTTTCCCCAGGTTTCCCATACCCTATTTAGCAATGATTCCCTGCTTTTTAGCTATAGATCATGCAGGGGTGGGATTCTACCAGTTTGCACCTATTCACTCGAACTGGCTGTTAACAGTCTAAGCAGTTCGGAGAACCGGTTGTTAGAAGAAATTACTGGCCTAATCCTGTAAGGAAGGCAGGAAGGAAACATTTTGGTGTTGCTTACAGAAACTGTGTCTCCATTAACCCTTATTACATTCTTGGCGGGACTAGACTTTCTGTCTCAGGAACATCTCTGGAGTTTTTTTCCCTTCCTTTGCTGGTACTTTGCTTGTGTAGAGTGACCATTCAAAGTTACAATGGCATTGAAAAAAGTGACTTACGACCATTTTTCACACTTACAACTGTTACAGCATCCCCACAGTCATGAGAGGCCAGGCGAGGAGATGCGTGCCTCAATGTGAATGATATTGAGTTGGCCACGCCCAGCCAATAAATAATATGACCACCAAGCCATGCCCACCAACTAAGCCACACCCACAGAACCGGTTGTTAAAAAAATTGAATCTCACCCCTGAGATCATGGTCTGTTCATGGTGAGTAAAGCAGATGAATTTTGTTAGTGACAGTGTCTGAAAGCAACACTTGGACCATTTCTTAGATTTTTGTTTGTAAGGCAGCAATGATATCAACTGAGGAAACAGAATTCTAATTGAGCCAATATTACCTGAGTGACACAAGTAAAACATTCCAGTTTTTAAACATGTGGGCTATTTTGATAATTTTTTTTTTACCATAGAATGGCTGTAGTTGTGGATCCCCATTTTCCTTTATTCACTGTTATTTTGGATTTGTAGAGTGATCTCATTTTGACTGTAAGTGACAGTTATGATTTATTTGCCTTTCATCCAATACTTCCTGGGAAATTGAGGTTTCCCTCCCACGCTCTTCTGAATGTCGCTTTAGAGCTCTTAAATTATTCCTTACTGTCTTTTTACATTCCACCTTTCCACCATGATTCCTGCTTTTGAGACATGGCTGTCACTGGATGTGCTAGTTTTGACTGTCTCAGCAGTTGAATTGACTGGCTGTAAGCTAAATAAAGGTTTATTTAGAGTTTTCACTTTGCTATTAAATGCAGTTAGAATCTCAAAATTTGAGAATACAGTTTGTGCTGCCAATAGGCATTGTCTGGCTATAAAATCAGCAACATTTTCCTTTTTTAAGTCCTCATCCCCCTGGGGTATCAGCCTTGCAGCAGCTGGACAAATGACTATGATCCTCAGGTAGGGAGTTTCATCTGATATGGAAATGGAAGGATCTAAAAATTGGGAGCAACTCCGTTTGTAGATCCCACATAATAGCGTGATGTCTTTCAGAGAGGCTATCAGAAAGAGTAAAGAGAGGAGGCACCAGTAGTGGGATCCCCAAAAAAATTTATTACCAATTCTGTGGACATGGCTTGGTGGGCTTCGCAGGGGAAGGATACTGTAAAATCTCCATTCCCTCCCTACTCCTGGGAGCAGGTTACTGCAAAATCCACATTCCCTCCCCATCCCACTAACCTGCTTTCCAGCTCTATTCTCCTGTGCAGGGCAACAAAAGAAGACCCAGCCAATCAGCTGAGACTTGGGAGTCAGAGAATAGATGGGGGCAGGACCAGTTAGAGGTGGCATTTGCCGGTTCTCTGAACTACTAAAAATTTCCACTACCGGTTCTCCAGAACTGGTCAGAACCTGGTGAATACCACCTCTGGGAGGCACTGGTTACTTAAAGCAAGTAGTTGTTTGCTTTTAGGTATCTGTCAACTTTTGAGCTGTTTGGTAAACTTAAGTGAAGTTTGGGAAGCAGAATACGACCGCTGCTCTTTTTTATTTTCCTCATAGTACAAATATAGATCTTTACTTTGATCTCAGAGTATGCCCAAAACTCCAGTAGAACAAGAATGAAAATAAAATACAGGTAGTCCTTAACCTACAACCACAACCAAGCCCAAAATTTCTGTTGTTAGGTGAGACATTTGTTAAGAGAGTTTTGCCCCATTTTACAACCTTTCTTGCCACTTGCTAATTGAATCACTGCAGTTGATATGTTAGTAACCTCGTTGTTAAGTAAAACGAGTTTCCCCATTGAGTTTGCTTGTCAGAAGGTCACAAAAAGGGGAACACACAGCAAAGGTCATAAAAATGAACCAGCTGCCAAGCGTCTGAATTTTGATCACATGATCGTGGAGATGCTGCAAAGATAGTAACTATGAAAAAACAGTCGTAAGTCACATTTTTCAGTGCTATTTTAATTTCAAACAGTCACTAAACAAACTGTTATAAGTCGAGGATTACCTGTAAAAGCAAAAGAGCAAATTAAAAAATTATTTTAGAGGAAGCTCTTAATAATAGATACTACCTGGGACACCATCTTTCTGGCTACTTAAAGATTAGAATTAATCCAGACTTATTGTCTCTTATTTCAATATTAAATATTTTCATGAAGGAACAAACAACTTGGGACTGGCAATTTGGTCAATAAGTGAAGCAGTAGTTAAGTAAAACCACCATTGGGTATATAATTCCCTTCGGCTTTTCTTTGCTTTTCAGATCCACAAAGGTTGTAAGTACAAATATGTTGTAAAGTTATTTTTTATTACTGGTGTAACTAAGAATGGTTGCTAATTCAGGGAACCGCTAAATGAGGACTCTACCACCTGTACATCACGTTGACTTTCTATAATCTCATATTTTAAAAAATTTGAGACATTTTATATTTCTCTGGGGATATGTTTAAATCTCCTATTTTTCTTGTTTCTTGCAATCTCAAATGTATGCAGATCAGGCGTCAATGCCATGCCAGCAGCCCACTCACACTAGAGTCAAGCACTATTATCTTCCAGCATGCAGTTGAATAAATATTACCACTTGTTTCTCCGGATAGTTCAATTTTATTTATCCAAAGATTGACTACTCTCATGGTTGATACCAAGTTGGCTGGTTTACTGATTTCAGTGAAGCGATAGTTCATGTTTGCAACAACAACAAACAGTAGCAAAGTATTTGTGTTTTGCTATTCTTCCATTATAATCCCATTGGCATTAAAGATCTAGAATGATGACCGTGTTTGAGAAATAGAGTGGAGTTTTGGAGTAGTTTTTCATAGTTTCAAAAGAGTCCACCTGCTATGTGCAGTAAACCACCCCTGGTTTCAAAAGATGGAGACCTTATATGTGAATATATATAGCAATATGCTCACAGCAAAAATAGGGTTATTTCACAAGGTTATTTTTCTGTGCTTGGTAGTGTTTTGGCCAAGAATATATTAAAAATCAGCTCTATCCAAGTTTACTGTTCCTGTGTAGAGCTATTTCTTGTTATTTTCTAAGTAGGATTTTTCTTTCTTTTGGCAGAAGTTAACAAAAAGCCTTGGCAACAGGAAGGAAATCCAAGTTTTGTTTCTCAATCATGGAGTCGTAAATATTGAATTTAAATGTGGTCTTTGACATACAAAAAAGTTTTACCTTTAGAGACTCATTGTAAATTATTATTATTTTAGAGTATGTATGTTAGTTTGAAAACCTATCTCTTCTTATATTGTACAATGTATCCCTGGGAGAAAATGATAGAGGCAAAAGAGAAAATATTCCGGTAAGTGAGGGCAATTAATTTTCAGGGAGTCTTTGCTTTCCTTTGCAAAAGAAATCTTTAATAAATCCCTGTCCAAAGCAAGATATTCCCCAAGTGGTTGAGATGTTGCTCCCTCAGATGTTTACAAGTGGAAATAAGTCCAATCTCAAGCTTCATTAAATCAGTGAAAGTTTCCTGTGCTCTGCTCATCTAGGTTTGCAAATATTCATTACGAGTATATTTTGGAAAAGATTTATAAACTCTGAACACATGATGTTTGACTGCTTTGATCATTCTGCTGAACACCTAACTTCCACAGCCTAAAGATATAGGTTGTATTGCTATTATTCTTCTCATATTTTTCATCTCATCTTTCCTACTATTTTTTCCTATTGGTTTCTTATGATTAATGATTGTAACTATGATTATGATCTATTTTGTATGTACATTGAGAGCTTATGCATCAGAGACAAATTCCTGCTGTGTCCAATCACACTTGGCCAATAAAGAATTCTATTCTACTCTACCCTACCTTACCCTACTCTACTCTATTCTATTTTTCAGGAATTTCAGGTGTTTGGAGACCTTAATGCAGTCGGTGGGAAAAGTGTTTTTAAAAAGGCTATAACAAAATGATCTGATCCATGCTCTGAGTCCATGGAGTTGTTTTAGGAAACATTCTCCACACTATAGTTAGAGATATTTTGGATCCACAGGATTCAAATTCATTCTTGGGATTCTTAAAGAAAATATCCCTCAAGCCAAGTTCAATTCTTGGTGACCCCATTAACATGTTTATCTAGTATTCTTGGCAACGATATATAAATTACTTATTACTGCCTGCCTTTGGGATTTTTTTTAAAGTTCCCAGTCTAACCTGGGTCCTTAAGATTTCCTAAGGCTGCCCATTTCAGCATTTTCTAGATCCCACCCTACTTAGCTTTTTCAAGATCAGCCAGTTTCAGACTGCCACCTGCTGTTAACAAAATTTGGGTCTGGCCTTGGGGCTAGAACATTTACCTGAGTCAGTAATTATAACGTACAAATATTGTCCAGGATGTCTCAAAAAAGTGCTAGCTTTCAAAGGATCCTCTAAAGGAAGAAGTAATATCTGTTTTCTTCTTTATTTGGATCCACATGCAGGAAAAGTGGGGAAAGGGAAGGATAACTTCCCCTCTTCTTTCTCCCTTTGCTTCCATTGTTTTGATATGTTTAATCTAAAGCAGAATTTGATGTGCTTCTTAGGAATAGCACATGTTCCACTGCCACACTCTTTGCATGTAGAAGTTGTATGTGGACGGACTGCAGGGTAGAAGGAACAAAAAAAGGAGCTTCTCTCTTCTTCATCAGACATTGGTCCTCTCCCAAGTTTGCTTGGCAGAAGGAAGGGGTCTTTTATTTCCTGAACAACTCTAATTGACTTGGGAAACAAATTGATACGTTTAACTTTATATGCATGAGTTGAGGGAAAGAGGAGAAATCAGCCATGATTCTTTACAGCCCATTTTGGTGGCATCTGCTACTTATAGTCAGTTATCAAAGAGGGGTCAGGTCTCACACATACCGTTGCAGTTGCCATCTTGCCTTTTTTTGTTCCCATTTCCCATGAATTCCCTGCTTCCAGCATTGCCTTATTATTTACTATCTCTGTTCTGTTCGTTACATAGATGATTTTCTAAGGCTGACATGGATAATTCTATTTCTGGCAGGGAAGGCCGATCTAATGCTCACTTGAAAAGAGATTTCCAAAAAATTGGAGATGTTATGCTCAAGAATATTCAGAGTATGAAGGTATGAACTAGATGTGATTTATGTGCTAGCTGTTTCTTGGAATGATAATCATGCATGAGCTTCTGCTCTATTTGCTCACTGAAATTTAAACAACTCAATGTATTTCTGAACATTTGGTCTGAAGAGATAACAAATCTGTCTGTGTGAAAGCACTTCTTCAGTTTGCTCCATTCCAGGCTGATTTATGATCCAACACAAGCACTGAGTGCCTTTTTCCTACACACTATCTCCCCAAGGCCTTCTTACTCTTAACTGTGCTCTGTCATCCTATGATAGCTGAACCCACATATTGATTCATGATTTGTTTGAATCATGATCAAATGAAAAAAAAAAACCATAGTGGTTGAGTTCCCACAGAAAATTAAGCCAAACAGTCAAATTGTATTAAGCTTGTTGGGAATGGAGCATTGCATTGGGAAGAAGATGCCTTTAGGCTGATTCTGCTCTTTGTGATGGCCATCACATTTTTAAAGCAATCAGACTTCAAGAGTGTGTGAAAAAGAAGATACATAGAGCAGGAGTGAAAAATTTGTGGCTCTCTTAATATGGTTGGATTATTATAATCATGGTTCCTGGCCACCGATTACTTATCTGGGGCTGATGGGATTTTGATTCCAATAATATGTGTACTGTGAGGGAGAAGTCATGTAAAAGATTCTAGGTCTAGATCACTTCTGTGAGTTGGTTGGCCTTCTATCTATCCTGGGAACTCTTTGTTAGAAAAGCAACAGGGTCCAGAGGTGGTATTCAGCAGGTTCTGGCCAGTTCTGGAGAACCGGTAGCGGAAATTTTGAGTAGTTCAGAGAATCGGCAAATGCCACCTCTGACTGGAGATTTCACAGTATCCTTCCCTGCCACACCCACCAAGCCATGCCCACAGAACCGGTAGTAAAAACATTTGAATCCCACCACTGACAGGTTCCCACTCTTTTTGCATCTTAAAACTGAACTTTGCCCACCATCCCAATTGTAATTGAAAGTATAGTTCCAGGGGCATCACTTTGGAATGACTATGAAGGGACAACCAAAGATAGATCCTTCTCAGTAGTTCTCCCATATATACATTTCTGGAATCTCCCTGTGAAGGCTTGCCTAGGCTTTTATCTCACCTTGCTTCAACAGTGGACAAAACCCTTCTCTGACTTCTAATACTTGCTGAACCCCTTTGGAAATTACTCTAATATCTTCTATGTTTCATTCATTGCCATGTTGTATTACAGAGTGGCTTTTATTGTGTTATTTTTTTTTAACCAAAAATTGCATCAGAGCTGGTATAATGTGAAAATAAACCTAAATAAATAATTTTTTTCCTACAGGGACTTACCCTTTTCTCTCCCTCTCTCTCTCTCACTCTCTCTCTCCCTCTCTCCTCTAGCAACTAACTGTTCATTTGCGAAAGCATAGTGAAATTCTCCTAGAACTGGAAAATGGAATCAAGAACTCTCGCAGGCTAGAAGCCTTTTGCAGAGATTTTGAGATGCAGAAAGTCTGCTACCTTCCCCTCAATATCTTCCTTCTCAGGCCACTGCATAGGCTGATGCACTACAAGCAGATAATGGAAAGGCTCTGCAAACATTATCCACCCAATCATGGGGATTTCCGGGACTCCAGAGGTAAATGAACTCTTCCTTTAGTAATTCTCTTAATTTTAAATTTTGGATAAAGTGACTTGACTGTTTTTTTGGAGAGCAGGAATCTAACCTGGGTAACAATAAGTACTTTGCATCTTTAACAGAAAAAATACTTGTTACAAGGAATTAAAATATGCTTCCTGTATTATTGTTTATTTTTTGTATTTGCTTTATTGTTTCTTTATGTTTTAGTTGTCAGTCCTGAGTATTTTCATTTTGGCAGTGTTATAAATTTAATAAAATAATAATAACAATCACACGTGAAGTAGGAGGAGGGCAGGCAAAGCCTAGCTCTAGTTAGCAACATTAGGCAGAGAGTCAGACAGTAAAAATTCCTTCAGATTAGCAATCTCACAGAAAAGAGCAGGCAGAGTGAGGAAATAATCAAGGACTATAGAAGAAAAATCTAGATATCTATAACCAGAGTAGATTTGCTTTCAGGTGTATGTGCATGATTGATAGAATCTTGATAAATGCATAAAGGTGGTAAATATGTCTAGTAATTTGTTCTAGAATACAAATACATTATGCCTTGGCTTCAAAGGCCAATTATGCCATGATCAAACAAAACATTTAAGTGCAGCTATAAAAGTGAGATTTAAAAAAAAATCACATTGTTTCAGGGACCAAATTAAATAATTTATATTAGTTCACTAGCAAACATCCATGGAAACTCATCATCTCCAAGTGAAATTCAGGAATATTTTGAGAGGGCAGATTCAGTTTGAAACTGGAAGTCTTGTGGCTATAGATTCTATTTCATTGTTCACAAAATGTTAAATATTGCATGTTCATTCTTCAAACTTCTAATAGAGTAGCTCTTCTTGACGGCACAATTTCTTTGTTTGTTATTTTTTCCTCCTTTCACAGCTGCTCTGGCAGAAATTTCAGAGATGATGGCCCAGCTCCATAGCAGTATGCTAAAAATGGAAAACTTCCAAAAACTGCATGAACTGAAAAAGGACTTGTTAGCTATGGACAATCTGGTGACTCCAGGAAGGGTAGTTATCCCCATGGTATTTCAAATAAAATATTTGGCTGAAGCAAAGAGCAGTTGTAGGATTCTGGTCAGAATGAAATTGTATCTCGTATTGCTGTGGGCTGTGAGTATGTTTTCTCTAGAACCTACCAAATTAAATTTTTAACCATGTTAGATTTGAGAAAATCCATCGATTGAACCTGTGCTTAAGGTCAGCATGTCCAGAACAGATGACATATCATTTTCTCATTAATATTTCTGTTGGTTAGTAGTAACTCTTCTCTAGATTAACTTCACATTATCTGCCTACTTTCCATTCACTTTTCTATCCAAAACTGATACAGGATATTTTTTCAGTTTCCTTGATATCTGACAAAAAGAAGTAGCTTTTTCTTTTCATCGATTCTTTGGTGGTCCATACCCCAGGTGACTGCCCCTACCAAAAGACTAGACTCCTGAGAGACACCAACCCTACCCCAGCCAGTGGTCAAGGGAAATCAATTCATATAGTACAATTACAGCAGATAGGAAGAATAAAGCCGAAAGATACTTTCCACCAACAGTATCAAAAGTCACTGAGATCTCCACTAACATTAACCTGGATGGATTTTTTTTTCTGATTAGCTCATGGAAACAATCCAGGCCACTTAAATCTGTACAGCTAAATCCAAAAGAAGAAAATCTGTTTATATAGCCTCATAAAAATGTTCCCAATTGTATTTTATACTCTAAAAAAGGACTAAAATGAGTGGTCTTTTCCAACTCTTTCCCTTTGTATTGCCCTACAACTCTTTATTCTTTGCTAGCATTGATGGCAAAACTAGCTGTAGTTGTCGTCATAGTAGTAGTTGTACTGTAGCATACTAGTAGTAATCGTTAAACTTACTTAAACTTACTTAAAGTTAAACTTACTTAAAATTAAACGATTATATTTGAATATATACTGGTCTACTGGCATGGAAGTGGTAGAGTAGTAGTAACTTAGTCTTATTTCTATTTATTGCTTTCTACTGTATTGTTTTAATTGCATACTGTACTTTCTTCTACTATAGAGTTTCCTTTCATCCCCAATGCCTGTGTGAAGTGTTGGCAATTCCATTTATTGCTTTCATTCCCTGATATTTTTCATTACTCTTCCTTTAATGTCCTATTATGGCTGTGTGGAGTCAATTAAATCAAATCTAATACTCTTGTCTACCGCATGCCAGTGATTGTGATTTATTTATTCATTACACTTAAAGCTCACTCTCGGAGCAGCTTTCAAATGGCTATCTGGTAGGACAGCCCTTCTGTACCTTCATAGGTTTTCAGTCTGTAATAGTTTTGAAATGTCCTGTCTAGAGAGGAAAAAGTAGACAGACAGAAGGCACTCAATTAATATATCTCTCTCTCTTTCTTTCTTTTTTTTGAATGTGCAAATTATACATACATAGGGTACTTTTCACTTATGTATCTCTCCTACATGTCATCATATTATTAAGTCAGTGATACAGCATTATTGAATGGATCTGGGAAAGATTTATATTTATATTCATTTCCCTACCCATTAGAGCGGGGAGGCAAGGAATAATGTGGGTCCCGTTCCCTAAGGAGGTACATATAGTGGAACCCAGAAAAAGGGCCTTCTCTGTGGTGGCTCCCTCCCTTTGGAATAGCATCCCTCCAGAAACTAGATTGGTTAGACTGACCCTCTCTCGGAAGGCCCTGAAGACGTGGTTTCCGCAGCAGGCCTGGGGAACCCAGAGTGGGATGGATCCTATTAAATAACTGATATGAGCATATGTTGTCGCTGAGGGTGAATGGTTACTATTTTGTTATATTTTATTATTATTTTTATTTTTATTCCTTCAATGTTGCCACCTAGAGTCGCTGTGAATGACTAGGCAGCTATATAAATTTTCCAAAATCAATCAATCAATCTATTTCTAAAAATATGCTTTGGAACGCAGGGGGGAGGAGGCACAAACAAACAGGGGAAAAAAACTCTCTCCAAAAATGCTTTAAACCATGGATCACAGGACAGCTGAAGGGTTTTGGGAAAAAGCATAGGTGCTGTACTCTGTATCTTCCACAGCACTTTTTGGAGAACTCAATTTCAAATGCTGCCAGCCTTAATTATTACCACACATGCCAATATTCAGCCTGAGGTTTGATGTTTTCTATTTGTGTCTATTCCTCCACAGGAATTTATTAGGTTGGGTAGTCTCAGCAAACTGTCTGGAAAAGGCTTACAGCAGCGGATGTTCTTCTTGGTAAGTGACAGGAACTGCTTAGAATGAATGCAGTTAAATATAATTGGGCAACAAATGCCAAGGGAAAAGGAAGGGGGAGGAAATTCACAGAAGCAGTAAGATGCAAACTGTGGAATAATCTAAGATGAGACCTGCAGGTTTCTGTTCTCCAGGGTGAAAGGAAGCTCAGACAAATGTTAAATAAACAAGCAATAGATGGCATAAATACAGAGTGATTCATAAGAAATCAAAATCTACATTCACACTTTGTGCATTTTTTCTGATCTTCCTGTGAATTATGAAATATATGCAGGCCAATACAGAGATTTCAGAAAATGCTGCATCTAGGATTAATCGAATACAGAAACTGTCAGCCATCCCAACTTGATCAATCAGAAAGAAAGACTCTCACAGCCACAGCAGTAAAAGTATACTTTACTGATGCCCAATGGTCACAGAGTACTAACGCCAAATGTAGCTTTTCGAGCCCAAACAAAGCAATTAACTTTTCCCCTGGGATTCTTTCCCCTCCCCTCTTATCATTGAGTAACCAATCACTTTCAGGTAGTAAATTTATTTGGTACCGGTTCCCAGCTCCCTGGGCTTGAAAGCGTTGCATTCCATTGAGTGACCCTGGAACAGGCCTCAGCTTCCATGGGAATGGTGCCCAGGGTTTCACTTTCTTTTTCTCATTTCTTCCTCCCTTCCCCCATTCTCCCACCCCACTGCTCTCCCCTCTCCCCCCTTTTACTTAGGACAGCCTGTCATCTAGCTAAGCAAGGCCTATGTTGTGAGATGGCAGGCCTGACAGAATTGTTGACCTGGACTTGAAAGTGTAGGATGTGATAAAGTTTGTTTTGGCAATTTAGGCTCTACTATGACTTCTGATCAGAGGTCAGCTAGTTGGAATATATAACATGAAGGTATTTGTTCTACATAGAGAAGAAATCTAAATACAATGTAGAAAGTAGGAGAATGAGTTAACTCCTCCCAAGAGTCAAACCAGGCACTGTCTGAATTTGGCCACGAAATCCTGACTTTATTAAAAGCTTACAATATGAGGTAGTTCTTTGTCATTCAACTTAAATCTCCCATACAAAGTAAGGATCTGCATGTTTTATCTCAAGGAAACATAGCTAGCTTCAAAAATACCAGCATATATTATACTTTTTTGAGGAAAAGCTCCTACATCTCTAGGGAACAGTGGTGAGGTATTTAAATAGTTTTGAAGAAAATGGGAAACTATTGTATTATTGTAGGTACTGGATGAAAAAATTCTCAAAATAGTGATTGGATGGTTTTCTCCCATGTTCTTAAGGGCTAGTTTAGTTGATTGATCCTCTGGGTAAAAGTAGACATACTGGGATAGCAGTCTCAAATTCATGCATGTTCTTCTGCAAAAAACATAACTTGTTTATTAGATCTAAATAACAACAGAGCTGTAAATGCCAATGCCATGTTCATTAAATCATATATAGAATATTAGAAGTATTTAGAGTTCTCTGTTCTTTCTGTTCTGACTAAATTCATGCCTGGTACGTTTCAGTTCAATGATGTCTTGCTGTACACAAGTCGGGGCCTAACAGCATCAAATCAGTTCAAAGTTCACGGGCGGCTTCCACTGTATGGCATGATGGTAAGTAAATGCTGAGTTGAGACTGGATTGGTTTCTGTTGAATCCTTTAAAATGTAAAAGGCTGTGGATCATATCCACTGTTTAGAAACGTAAGCCTTCTCAATGACTGTACTCTGAATAGAAAGTTAGAAATTTGAAGGAATAAATGCAGCTGGGACGAAACTGAAAATTTGAAAACTTTTAATGGATTTAACTTCAATCATAGCTATCTTTTCATATTGCGGGAATTGATGGGGGGGCACTTTGCTCTATAGCGCAGCTTTGGTTTATCTTTTCAGATCTGAAGATCCATTAGGTTCTCAATCAGTCCTTTGGAGGCTTGCATAGGAGAGTTTATGTGAATATTTGCTTGTGAATATTTACACCTGTACATCACCTCCTACCAATATAAATTTATTCAGAAGTTAACATGCAAGAGATGCACAGGATTTGTGCACAGATGGAGATGTGGAGGGAAATGAAATTCCAATTTGTCACAGTGATTTGTAACCCCTTTGCTGACAGAAGACAAGCCAGAAAATTCATGTCTCTCCTCCAAGAGAGTGGGAGGAAACTCACTGTGACCTCACTGCAAGTCCCCGGAGATTTTTGAGCTCTCTTGTTGAAGGGGATAATCAGCAAGGCTGGTCCCTTCCACACAATGGAGAAGAGCAGTAAAAGGATAGAGATCATTGCCCTGTTGCTTCTATTGGCAGCAACAATGTGAGGCCACATTTTCTTTGCTAGAAAGAATGAACTTGATAGGATGCTGCATACATAAGAATGGCAGCAGGCATAGATGACCCACAGTTTCTACTATGCCACCTGCCAAGCTCCAGCATTTTTGAGAAATGCACCCTTTGAAAATATTCAGAACATTTGCCCTTAATTTGACATCTACCATAGAAAATAAAACAGCTGCCTGTATTTCAACCCTGAAGTTGGCCTGTCCTATGCTAAGGAGGTGGTGTATATGATTCTGATGCCTATATTCTCTTTTTGATTGATTTATTTTTTGTTGTGGCTTTTAATGCATATGGACACACTTCAGATCTAACTAGAGTATTGTCTGCAGCTACGTGTTATCCCACCCCTAAATAGTTTTGCATTTTATCTCATCCACTAACTCTGCATATTACCAGGAATGGCTAGTAACCTTGGAGCAGCAGGCTTTAAATAGCTATGATTGCGGAATCCTTTGTGCTCTGTGAGCTTAGTTATTTACTTCCCCAAGTAGGTAGACTCATCAGTGCTAGTGATTGTGGGGTAGGCTCCCTGTTTCTGTACAATAGCTTGCCCTGCCCAGTGTTGGGGATGTTGTTTTCTCCTTGGTAGTTCCATGATGAGGGTATTGTTTTCTGCTTGATTGTTTGTCTGGGCCCTACATATCTGGATTTCGGCTGCTTAAAGGGATGTGTTCTGCATTTTTTGCTACCTTCTTAACTTTTTAATTGTCTCTTTTAAATGGTGTATTAAGCATGGTATATCTCTACGAGTCTATTGATGGCTGATTTGTCTGAAAGTCAAGCCTCCAGTCTAGGATGCTCACAGTTTCCCAGTTGAAACTATGGTTGGGTCTCTTCATGAGTTATGAAAGTAAGGCCTTTTTGTTTGTCAGTACTAAATAGTATTATTTCAGAATTTCCATATTGGTAAAAAGAAAGCCATTGTTGCATTCTTAGTGAAAAACAATCAAACTGGTAGCTTGATTTTTTGTAAATTACAGTCTACATGTGTTTGAAAATTTCTTTTCCATTTGTATAATGATGCCTATATTTTTATTTTCTCAGATAGAAGAGAGTGAAGAAGAATGGGGGGTTCCTCACTGCTTTACACTTAGAAGTCAACACCAATCCATTGTTGTTGCTGCGAGGTAATTGCCTTGAACCATATGCTTCTATAACGTCTATGCAGAGATTTGAGACAGTGATGCCTGCCCTACAGAATATATGCTTTGGATTGTTGTGGGTAGCTAGTCACGATGGTCATTCTGAATTCATTTGAATATCCTTTTGCGGTAAACAAGCAGTAGCTAATACAAAGTAAAGTAAGCTTGCAGAGCAAGAGACAATAGTATGCTTTCTATAACTTTATCTGGCCTTTTTACAAAGATGTTTATCCCTTCCCCGCGCCCCCTCCCCCCCCCACCCCACCTGCCCAAAAATAGTATGAAAGCAGGATTTGGCTTAATTTTGCCCAACTTCTGAAGCTCTGAAAAAAAAAAGCAAGAACTACCCTTTTACAATTCATAGGAGGCTGTGAAGCAATGGTGGGATTCAAATAATTTAACAACTGGTTCTCTGCCCTAATGATTTCTTTCAACAACCAGTTCACAAAACTGCTCAGAAACTTAACAACCAGTTCTCCCAACGTGGAGCAAACTGGCTGAATCCCAACATTGCTGTGAAGACCTCTTCCCCAAAGTATTGGGCTAGGATGAGGATAGAGCAGGGAGGCTGTGTGGCTCGGCATCATGAGGAAAGGGTACTTCTGTTTTTATCTTTGCTTTTATGTATTGTGTGAGCTGCCGAGAATCATTATATGTAAATAAACAATAATCCTCTATTGTTTTCCTAGTAATCGCATTGAAATGGACAAGTGGACTGAGGACATACAGATGGCCATTGACTTGGCAGAGAACTGTAATGATCCTGCTTCTGAATTCCACGGAAATAGCCCTCCTGACACAAGTAAGTCCAGAACCATGAAAGGTGGGGTCAATTCTAGAGTTCCAAAGTATCATTATACATACAGTACATGTTGCAGGTACCCTGCTTTAAAAACAAGGAACATCAGTATGGTCTTTTCTTATCTAATTTCAGTTCAGATAGATCACGAGTGTCAAACTCAATCAATGACGATTTTTGCCTTTGTGTAGTTGGGGTGGGCGTGGCCTGTGTGTGATGCATGCAGCCCATGGGCTGCCAGTTTAACAGGCCCGAGATAGATTATATGGCAATTGATTTATGGGTATCAAATCCTATTTTTTATTCCCTTTTAAGAATTTGAGAAATGTATTTAATAGCAGTAAATGGAATAGTATGCAAAGTGCTAAATGAAATAATACTGAAATTAAAGAATGCCTTCTGTGTCCCAAAACAATAATTCATGTTTCACTGAAGTGTGTACGAAGTCATTGTATTTACAACAGAGAATTATTAAGGGCCCAAATTATAAATCAGTATTTCTGAACCTAATTTAAGACTTCAGCTCCCAATATTCCCCAGCCAACATGGTCCATGCGGACTGGGGAATTCTGGGAGTTGAAATCCACACATCTTAAACTTGCTACAATTGAAAAACACTGTTGTAAATAAGAATAATGTTCCTGTGCACAATACTGAATTGGATTATTAATTATTCAGTTGGCAATTAATTTCTTATTGGGATGCTTTCCTCAGGGAAAAATATATTTCTCTCTGTTTTCATGTTTTCTCTATACAACCAACTCAAAACAGACAAGCCATTAATATGACTTCTTTACCATTTTGGAGATTTCCCTGTATCAGAGACAGTCTTTTGCTTATGATTTCATGCTCCGTATACAAGGGGGGAAAAAAGAGGCTTTTTCCCTGCATTTCATAGAGTCCCCTGAGGAGCCCAGTGTAGACCAGGAATCGGAAGACGATCTCAATGCATCCCGCACCTCGCTTGAACGTCAAGCTCCTCACCGTGGCAACACTACGGTGCACGTCTGCTGGCACAGAAATACCAGTGTCTCCATGGTCGACTTTAGTATTGCGGTGGAGGTATCTGGCTCAAAATGGCTTGGACTGTAGCTCGAAAGAGCCATCTTCCTCAGGCGCCATTTCCTTTCCAGTTGGTGCCCTCTTGGTTAATTGGAAACTATTGAGTCCATTCAAAAGATATGATTTTATAGGCAATTTATGAATAATTTGAATTTCCATACCTTTCATACTTCTAAATTAATTTCCATATATTGATATCAAGAGGGGTGCTTCTGAGTATTTTTTTTAAAAATCCTCAGGGTATTTGGAAAGGGCAATAAGTCTGTCTATCCGCTGCAGTCTGAAGTGTGTATTTCTATGCAACTTGTTTTATTTTCTGCCGTCTTATTATTCTCTGGAGCCTTACAATATTCTCCTCTCAGCCTCATCTGCCTCTCTCATGTTTCTTTATCAGAGGAAATCTCTCTGTGTATTTTTAAAGATGCATTCTGACTATAGCTAAACCAATTTGACACAGATTAACGAGATATGGAATCCAAAACATTCTCATCTTAGATCAGTGAAATTTGCATGGAAAGTATTGCATTTTCATATCAACTCATGTGATCTCTTATGTGGATCTTCAGTGTTTGATTTTATCAAAGGTAAAAGGGGATATTTGTAGAGATCATACTCAGTTCAACTCTATTGACAAGTAGAAGGAAACAGTTCTTCTGAAGCACATACATTTTCTCTAAAATTGAGTTCAAGTGGGAAAAAAAACATAGAATTTCATTTAAATTAGAAATTGGTTTAGCTTCTTTAAGGTACCTGCAGACACCCATTTCCAAAGGAATGCCTCTAGGTTGCTTTGGCTACGGGGAACACATTGAATATACATGCCTTAGTTTTATAGAATAAAAGGATCTATAGCTTTAAAAATAAAATTTTTAAAGAACTAAATGTTTCCCTTGGATTCAGACATACCTAGTTGTAAATACATTTGATTCTTACTTCTAGGAGTGTGTGTTGTATGTTCTATCAGAATCATCCTAGTCCTTCACCTCTAGAAATCAAATGTCACAGCCGGATCATCCTCACATACTTAAGAGTTTATCACATCAAACAACCTAGAAGCAGATCCATGTACACTCACACATCTGTCTTTAGTTCCACAGCTTTTCCCATGACCAGCAAATTATAGTCATACTTTCCTAATTCTGTGTTTAATGTCACATCAGCATTATAGTTTATGCTTTCTCTGTGTCTTTCCTTCTTTCCCTCCTTCTTTCTCTTTTTCTTGTGGTAGAAGACCCTCTCACTGTCAGTGACTGTCCTTCCCCACCTGTTGGACTGATCAGTGATCAGCGGCCTGTTTCCATTTCATATGTCTGCTGGTACCGAATGCAAAGCCTGTCCTTTTATGATACCCTTCAGAAAATGAGGTAACCAAAATCAAAAAGTAGAGAATTAGGACTACATGTGTGTTATTGTAGCTCAGTACACACACACCCTGTCTGGTTTTTTTTTTTGAAACTGGAATGGGTCAAAATGAAAGCTTTCAAAATACAGTAAAATGCTTGTGAGCCCTGTTGACAATTTGGAAGGCAATAGTGTTTCCTTTTAACTGTTTTGATAAGAGTGTAGTTCATTATGCTGCTAAACCTCAAGCAGAACAAAAAAATGATCATAAAACTTCCACAAAGAGAGCAAAAATTCAGCAAAACTGATTATTTTTAAGCTAAAGTGTGGGTTTATCTCCCCTTTGTCATAATCATTGGATGTGTTTGATATTTGGCATCTAGCTTCTTTCAAATATATGATAGGCAAACATTTGATTCAAAGCACCTTAATTTAACTATTTCACAAGAAAAAAAGTTTTCAAAAATTTAATTCCAAGCAAAATCTCTCATTTATCCAAGTTTACAATTTACCTACATTTTACCTATTAAAATCAGTGGGGTTTAAGTTATTGTGATTAAGCTACCTTTCTAAATATGATTTAAAAGAAACACATTCATTTTCTGGATCCTTTTAAATAGTGGTGTTGGGCAAAAATATTCTTTATAAATTTCCTCACCAGCACAAAGAATTGTAATTTAGAATCAAAGTAAAATTGTCTTCTAGCCACACGCCCTTAAAATAAATATATCTAATCTGCTTCAGCAAGTATATGGATTTAGCTAGTCTTGGCTGATCTCAGGAGCAAAGCAGCCCTGGTAACTAGCAAACCTACCCAGGTTTGCCAGGAATTTCAGGCCTAGAACATAAGCTGGGAAGTCAAGAGAAAAAAGGCAAGGGCAAAACACTTATGTAACTTTGTCAAGAAAATTGCATGTCTGTCAATACCACCTCAGTTTGAGTACAGCTTCTAATAAGGTAACAGCAGATAATTTATTTCTTGCTAGAATCAACTTACAAGCCGACCTCACTGATTGAAACAGTTCAAAAACTTGAAGTGCAATCTATTACCATTTTCAACAGACAAAAATAAACCGTTCCAATTTAAGCTGGGGGGAGGAAATGCCATTCTACATGAACCTTGCCTGCTTTCCATCATCTTGTTTACCATTTCCGTGCATTTTATTTTGTTTGTTGTACTATTTCCCTCCTTCTTTCAGAACCAACTTTCTGGAAACCTCTTGCGGAAATTCAAAAACAGCAATGGGTGGCAGAAGCTTTGGGTAGTGTTCACCAACTTCTGCATGTTTTTCTACAAATCTCACCAGGTAATTTAATTCTTCTGAAAGCAGAAAATAATCTTTATGTTGTTCTTTGCATTAGAGGATTGAAATGCAGCTTGATTAGCCTCAGGAGAGCTAGTATAGATAGTCCTTGACTTACAACAGCAATTGGGATAAGAATTTCCATTGCTAAGTAATGTAGTTGTAAAGCACAACTGGATCACTGAACAATGGCAATCCGTGTAATCCTGGTTATTACACTCATTAGATGAGTCAAATTCTTGCCAGCTTCCCACATCCAACAATCTTGGGAAAGTGGGCAGAAAATTGTAAGTCACTCATGGGCAGGTGAGTGGCTGTTGCCAGGTGAGGGATGGAACAAGAGTGTATGGGGAAGGGTCGGAGAGAGAGTGTGTGTGACAGTGCAAGGAATTGTGCAAGAGGTGGCACATGGGTTGTGAAAAGCGAGAAGGGCTGTGTGGATCGAAAAAGATGATGGGGATGCGAGAAGATGAGTGAGAAGTATGGTGTGGGTCGGGGAGAGTGGAAGGGAGTGCGTTGGGTCAGGCAGAGTGTGAGGGGATGCACGAGGGGCTTTGTATGGCTTGGGGAGGATATGAGAGGGTCCATGAGAGCTGTTATGTAGGTCAGGAAGAATAAGGGACTATGTAAGAGGGTGCACAAGAGATGTAATGAGAATCAGAAAGAGTGCAAGAGGTGCCACCCAAATTGGAGACTGTGCGTGGGGGCAGTGTGGGTTGAGGACGATATGCAGGATACACGAGTGGCTGACGCAGTGCAATTGCAGAGGATCTGGAGGAGGGTGTACCAATGGGAAGACTTACCTCAAGTGACTGGCGGCCTTCCTGCTGGCTTCTCCATAGACGTTCTTAGGAAGCCAGCAGGGAAGGTTGCAAAATGACAAGTGCATAATTGCGCTGCGATTGGCAACCGATCATAAGTGCAAGTGGGGTTTACAAACACTCAGATTATGATCACATGACCATAGGGTTGTTAGGACTGCTGGAACTCCCAAGGACTGGCTCTAACCACCATTTGTTCAGTGTCACTGTAACTTTGTTGCTGATTTATTTACTACATTTTAATCCTGCTTTCATTATTGTTTATAAATAACTCAAGATGGCAAACATACCTAATAGTCCTTCTTTCCCAATGCAGTGGGGTGGGGTCGGGTGGGAGAGAGTGACTGCCCCAAAGTCACTCATCCATCTTCCATGACCAAGGCCAGACTAGAACTCATAGCCTTCTGGTTTCTCATCTAGTGCCTTACCGACTAGACCAGACTGGCTCTTAGCTGAATGAATGGTTGAATGGTTTGATCAGGTTGTTTCAATAGTCATAAGTCAAGGACAGCCTGTATTAAAAATTTCTGCATTGAAATTGTGCACTTTCATGAGTGCTGTTTGAAAGCTGCTATTCAGTGGTGGCTTTGGATCATACATTTCATTTCTCTGGGGAAGGGTACACTCAAGGATATTTGAGTTTAATTAATATGAAAGAAATTAAAGAAAATGGATTAGCTTCAGGGACAATTAATTATGGATAAACAACGGAGAGAAAAATCAGCATTGAATTCTACAGTTTTTTCCAAAGGCATTTGGTGGATTTCTGAGAATCCTGAATGCTTCAGGATTTCAGAGGCGTGATTAAGTGGAAGTGCATGATTAACTAATCATGATCCACTCATCATGATTAAGTGGAAGTGCATGATTAACTAATCTAATTTTTATCTGCAGAACTCTGCACCACAACAGAAATCTGCTGTCCAAACTTGTACGTAACTTGCATATATATATATATATATATATATACAATATATATATTGTTTTTTTTAGTTATTCGCAGGTAACTTACACTGTGGTGCTGTATCAGCTTCCTTCGGGATATTATCCCACGTCATTGTAGTGCTTTCAAAGTTGTAAGCAACGTTCTCAGCAAGAATCTCTATCTGCCATCATCAGGTTTCCTCTATTGGACTGTGTATGGTCTCCACAGCTCTGTTTGGCTTTCAAATTTTGAAACAATTTGAGCTGGAAGGCATTCATAGGAGTCTGTTTTGTGCATCAAGGTGTTTAGGCCTGGTTTGTCGGTGTGGAGATCTTTCTATTTAAGAGTGCAGCTTCCAACATGATGACAGTCTGCTGGAATCATCTCTATCTATATTCATCGTTTCAGGGTCTTTTTTCAATCTCTATGCTTTCTCTAGATGATTCTGTGGATTGGGGTTTTCTATAAGTGGCTAGGGTTTTAGTGCCATTGAAGTTGACTGTTGTGACCTGTGGTTTCATGTGTCTGGACTGAGTGAGGAGGGTGTGCTTCAGCTTTTTTACTGCAGTTTTTGTGTTCATTCTAGGCGGGTACTTATTCTTCTAATTGGTCTGTCCCAATGTATTGTGCGCCGGGCATGAATGACAGGGAACTTCGTATATGCCTTGAGTTTTCCAGGTCAGTTTTGTTCTTTTGGGGTTCTAAAGGAATGGCTGCTATTTTTTTGTCCTGTTTTTGAAGGCAGTCTTGATGTTCGATGCGCTGATGTAAGTACTCTTACATGATTTTATTACTGCTAGTACCTCTTATTGTAGGGAAGGAACATATATATCATATCTTTTTTTTTAGCTTTCGCGGGTACTTACATGTGTTGCTGCTTCAGTTCCTTCGGCGTTTATCCCACATTCATACTGTAGTGCTTTTAAAGTTGCTTAGCAACATTTCAGCAGAATTCTAAGTCTGCCCATCATCAGGCTGTCCTTGTATGGATGTGAGGTCTCACAGCTTTTGAGTTTCAATTCGAGGCTGGCCTATCCTGATTGGTGGGTCTTGGTGTGTGTTCACTGGACTTGGATCTTGCATTTGATTGGTGTTTCTGGTTCTTCTGTCTCAGTTTTGTGGCTTTGACTTGGCTGGCAACACTCTGTTCCTGTGTTGGAGACATTTCAGTTGCAGCTGGCCTTCGTGTTCGAAAGGCAACGGCTGCTACTCCTATTAGGAAGCCAGGTTCAGCTGGATTGCCTGGTGGAGGGGGTGTTCGAGCTGGAGGGTGGAGGCATCAAAGAAGAGAGTCTGTTTGTGCCGGGTTTGCCTGGCTTTGTGGTGTGGAGATACTTTCTAAGGAAGATTCCAACAGACCATATGGAACAAGCTGTCTTCCCTACATAAGAGGTACTACAGCATAAAGATCAGTAAGATACTACAACAGGCATTCACATTCACGATGCTTCAAACAGAACAAAAAAATAGCAGCCATCCTTTAAAAACCCCAAAGACAAAACTGACCTGGAAACCAATCGGCATATACGAAGTTCCCTGTGCCATCATGCCGGCCAATACATTGGACAGACCAATAGAAAGAATAGTACCCGCTGAGATGAACACAAAATGCTAGTTAAAAAAGGCTGGAAAACTCCTCCACTAGTCCAACACTGAAAACCACAGGTCACACATCAACTTCAATGGCCACTAAACCTTAAAGCACTATAGAAAACCCCCACACCACAGAATCATCAGGAGAAGCCATAGAAGATTGAAAAAAAAGACCTGAAAGCAATGAATAGAAAGAGATGATATCAGCAGACTGTCAATCATTTGGAAGCCTGCACTCATTCAAATAAGAAAGATCTCACACACCACAAGCCAGGCAAAACACCTGAGCCACAAACAGACTCCCATCTGATGCCTCGCAGCTCAAAACACCCCCCCACCAGGCACCTAGGTGAAACCTGGCTTCCTAATGGATACGCAAGCGCTCCCTTTTCACACGGAGCCAAGCTGCACTGAAAGCCTCAACACAGAACAGAGTGTCTGCCAGCCAATCAAAGCCAACAAAACAGACAGAAGAAACCAGAAACACCAATCAATTCAAACTCCAAGTCCAGTGAACAGACCCAAGACCCACAGCCAACAGAAATTGGCAGCCCTTGAATTTGAAAACCAAAAGCTCCACATCCATACAGAAGCCTGATGATGGCAGATGAGATTCTGCTGAAATGTTGCTACAACTTTAGAAGCGCTACAATGATGTGGGATAATACCCGAAGGAAGCTGAACAGCACACATGTAAGTACCCGCGAAAGCTTAAAAAAAACAAACATACATATATATATATATGTATATGTACATGTATATGTGCATTCCTGCCTGCACCCAAAAGAGAAGGTTATTCTTGGTTGGGTATTTTGCGACTAGAAGAAGTTAAATTTATAGTAAGAAACTAGCAGTTGAAATGTGATGTCCAGATTTACATTAGCATAAATATGGCTGTGTGTAGAAAACAGAGGAACTGAACAGATTGGAAGCAGATGGAGCACAGAAAATCATTGAGGGAATGAAATAAGCAATGCAGCCTTGTTCTTTCTGCTTCTTGCCTTCTTGTTTCATCCAGTGGTTTCTTTATGGACTCTGTGCATCACATGTAAGAGTGTACGCTACAAAACCCCCTCACGTTAGACATTTTAGTCCTCTTTCATCTATTGCACTGTCCAATGGCAATTTAAGTCTTTGCTAGCATCGTTATCTTGAAGATCAGGACAATCACTTGAACTGTGGGCTTTTTCTTGAAAAAATCCTTATTCAGCTACCTTCAAATATACTGTCAGCTAAGGAGGAGGTTCAAGAAGAAGCTGGCATTCTCCCTATTTCTCATTGCCATGGTTTTGATGCGCTTCCTGTCTTATGGTCTTTAAGATACTGTGCCACAAAGGTTTAAAATAATGTAGTTAGTTACTTCCCTTGGACAGTGATTTCTTGTGGAAACTATACATGTAGTGGGCTTTTCTTAATAGTCCAAATTTCATGAAGCAAGCCCACCAAAGCTAGTACAACTAGTCCAGAATCCCCATCCTTAAGCAACATGGTAATAAAGTTCAAAATTGCATATCTGTGCCATTTAGCAATGGCAGTTCCTGCAGTGCTGCTTGTCATTAAGGGAGGACATCGTGTGACTGAGACTTCCAACTTCCTTCTTGCTTCCTCATTGACTTTGCTTTTTGGGAAGCTAGTAGGGAACATCAGAAATTGCAGTTACATGACTATTTTCCTTTTAACTTGCACATCACATTATTTTTCATGTATAGAAGAGCTAACAGTTTTCTCTCAATCTCTTCCTCTTTGATCTCTCTGCTCTGCTGTCCTTTGCAGAGCAAAGAGATTGGATAGAATTGAGGGATACTGCAAAGATAATAAATAGTCATCAATTGGTCATATAATTGTTTCCTCAGAACTTTGTAACTTTGAATGGTTGCTGAGTGATTATTGATAAGCAAGGACCACCTGTATGTACTATGGAAATTTGGTTGCATCAGCTCAAGAAACTGAAATAAGGAAGACAGTTGCCAGTGATCATGCACAATGGATGAAGGTCCAAGTCTACCATGAACCATAGAATATTCTGACCACCCTTTCCATGTCAAAGTCCATATCACTCACAAATAACTACTTGAATGCCGCAGAATGATGAGGAACCACTCCTTTCTCCTTGCACATCTGGTCAAAAATAAATATAGTAGACAACAGGAACATGAACACCTGTGTTTCCAGCTATGTTATAGGGAGTGTAGCAATTGTCTTAATAGTGATTCACATTTAGGTGCAATTTGTGTGGGGTCCCTTTCACAGAAATTCCTCTCAGTTCCAGTGAGATACAGAATATGGGAAAGAGACTGACTTCTGCACAGAGAATCCACTTTTTGTAAAGCATTAAAGACTCTGTTGTTTCCCTGGGCATTTGATTTAGGTGGTTAGGTAAACTCTGCTGTGGTTGATTTTTATGAGCAGAGTTTTTGTTTTATCTTTGGGTGCTGCTCAGAGTCACAGATGAGCAGTCATATAAATCATGTAAATTCACTCACTGGGCTCTGAGTGTAGTGGTGACAGCACTGGCCAAGAAACCAGGAGACAGTGAGTTCTAGTCCCGCCTTGTGCATGAAAAAACAGCTGGGTAGCTTTGGTCCAGCCACTCATTCTTCACTCACCAAACAGGGAAATAGGAGGGGGAACTGGCATGTTAGCTGTCTTGAGTTGTATATCAAAGATGTGATAAAAAATTCTAAGGGAGGAGAATCTTGAGCAAATTCCAACCCATAAGCATGTGTACAATGGCAAGATAAGAAGCCAATGTCTTTTGGGGAGGACCTTACTGGGTTTTGTCTTTTGTCTTTGAAACATACTGGGATTTGATGATAGGAAGATAGTTTTGAAGCTCTTTGCATGCAGTTTTGTAAATCTGTGAATCGAGATCTTTGCTTTTTGCCACCTCTTTTGCCTTTTATTTTTAGGACAATCATCCCTTGGCTAGCCTTCCTCTGCTGGGCTATTCTCTTACCATTCCTTCTGAATCTGAGAACATTAATAAAGACTATGTCTTCAAGCTACACTTCAAATCCCATGTGTACTATTTTAGGGCGGAGAGTGAATATACATTTGAAAGGTATGTTTGTTTATTATGATTTTACTAGATATGATGCTGTTAAATTGTATCATTAAAATGGATGGGAATAAGTATTGTTATGATCCAGCCAATTTAAGTAAAGCAACATGAGTTCTATCAAGCAGCTAAAATGTCAAATTGCTTGTTTCCTACAAAATGTGTTGGGTGCAGACTTTTCCAGTCCAGAACCAAGAATCTCTCAAGATCATTAAATCACATTATATTTTGCTTATCTCCTGCATCATTTCCAAAATCTTGTATCAGTCTTAACACAAGATGTCATAAGCATTTTAAAAAGCACCAAAATCTGGCAATACCTTGTGAAAGAATATCAAAATGTTGTGAAACTGAAATTTGAAGTATCTAAAGTTTTGAAAGGGGGAGTAAGGATTATAATTTTTAAAAAATCACCAAATATTTTGATAGTTCTTTATGAGAATACTAATTATTTGATATAAATAATTTATCAAGTTTGCAATGTGTGCAGAATTATTCACCCAGGAGAGAAAATTGTATAAGGCCTCTCATACTTCACAAGGTGTTCATTTTTGTTGAGAAATAAAAGTTATAGGTATAGTTCATACTAGAGGTGAACGAAATGTTCTGTGCATGACTTAGATCTAATAGCCCTAAATTGTTTACTTACATGTACAGACTGAAATGTAGTTGAGCTGGACAGAAATTATTTGGGATGGGATTGGTAGGTAAAGTAAAGCCCCTGCCCCACTGCACTTACGGATGCAAAGAGGATGTAAAATGTTAAAAAAAGCTTGCCATCCATTGGAAAACGCTATGCATNGGAGGAAACAAAAGGTACACGAAACGTCTACACATCATTAGGAGCACGGAAATAGAAAGGATGCGCAGTGAACGGTTTGCATCCGATATACATCCGCTAGGCTTCCTATGAACATCCGTTTAACATCCCCACTACATACTACCCACGTCCGTTCTTTTCCGTTCTGCTTATGCAGATTTTCGCCACTTTTTGGAGTGGATGACAATGGATGGAGCCACCCCCGAAATTTTGCTCATCCACTGTGTCCTTTATGCATACGTTTTGCGTCCGTCAGCCAGTGGGACCTAGCCTTAAGAAACAACCAAGAACATTAGCAATCTGAATAATCATTTCCATCTAAAAAGAAAGTGAAAAATGTGGTACTGGCCTCGTAAATTTTCAAACTTTCTTCTGTGAAACCTAAATATTCTGTAGCAAAATGCATTTAAATAAATGTGTCTTCCTCCATAATATAGGTAAAGTTTAGTTTACAAATGGTGGTTGAATGCAGGATTTCTCAAATTCCAACTTTAGAATTTATAGACTTAATACTGGCTGGGGAATTCTGAGAGTTGAAGCACATCTTAAACCTGCTGAGGTTGAAAAATCTCTTGCACGGAAACACTACTCCTGTTTTCCCTCTGCCATCACATTGTTCACAGTGGAGGTTTTAAGCTCTTTTCATACAAGGTCCCATCAGAATTCCCATGCCTAGTTGATTGTCCCAGAGAATTGAACTTGAAATGGGTGAAACAAAGATTGGTGTTCCAAATTCACTTTTTTTTACTGTATCCCACTGTGGTCCTCTTAATGTTTAGCAAAGCTTATTAGGATGGAAAAGGCAACCTGTGTCTTTAGAACAGCCTATGGGAAGAGTTATCTCCATTGTTCTTCCCCAATTCCATCCCATTCTGGCCAACCAGATCAGCTGTTGAAAAAACAGGCTGGAATAGAATTGGGAAAGAACATGTCCTGCAGACAGGAGAGCCATTTACTCCTTCCCTTTTGCCACCCTACTGAGCTCTCCCAAACTCACCTGATACGTTTACCTATGTGAAGCCACATCCACAACAGAAAAGCTTCCCACCTGTGCAGTCTAGCAAGTCCTGATGCTTGTCTTTCTTCTTGCTTAGGTGGATGGAGGTAATCCGAAGTGCCACAGGCCCAGCCTCACGTGTCCGTGTATTAAGTCATGAAGAATCCCATGTTTATTGATGGCTGAACTCCAAATGGTTCATTCCAGCAACTGCTGCTTTTTTAGAGGATATTTGAATTTATTTCCCCCCTTTTAAGATTTAGTAAAACAAATATCTGTTAAAAATGTTTTGGATCAGCTTTTGAAATAATGCCTCAGCAGGTTTTTTTATTATTATCAGCCACATGAGGGTTTCATGTCTTGTATTTGTTCTTTGCTGTGGTTTTTTTAGCTTGTGCCAGTATTAAAATATTGTCCCTTGGAGTGCCAAATGCCAAAAGATATTTCTTTGCCTGAAAAAATTTGCACCAGAAATATATAGACCAATTTTGTAGCAAGTTCATTTTTTTTGTATTTCCTTGAAAACAAAAGGCCTCTTCTTTAATATACAGACCCTCAAAATGAGTTTTGGACTGATTTTTGTTTTGGTTTCTTATCTTCTATTCACTTCACCACCTCAATATAAATCTTCAAAGTAAAGTTTTTATTTTTGATGTTTCTACAGAGTTTGCTTGTAAGAATTAAAACTGGCAGCCAAATATGTAGTTTGTTCAATTCATCTCATTTTTTGAAGTTGGAAATATTTCCTTCCAATACTGTCAGATGGGTTTGCCTGCTTTTTTTCTAATGAAAATTCATATTGAGTTAGAAAATCATGCCTGAGAAACAGTTTACATATTTTACCCCATGAAATACTCGTAACAATGTGTTAGGAAGTTTAAGATGGTATAATATTTTGTGTAACAAAATGTCAATATCTGTGTTCTACAAGGATTGTGGCATTAATTTTTTGTCAGAAAATTGGTGTTTCAAGAAGAACAGGTGCAGGTGCATCTTTTCAAAGGAAACATTTGTTTCTGTAATGTTTTGTCCCAATATATCCTGTGCTTCTGCACCTTTATAAGTGGTACTATAAATCAATTCATATTTTGTCTGTACAAATTGGGAAGCAATTAGAAATTAAATATGTTCATTTAATCAATGTCCAGCCCACTCAAAAGTCCAAAACAGCCTTTCTCAACCATTTTTCCCCTGGAGGAAGCCTTGAAATAATTTTCAGGGCTCAGAAAACCGTTGCATAAAAAATGTTCTATCTAAAGCTCACGGTACATTACTATGATTAGAAAGCTGGGTTGCAGCATGTAAAAATTCCCACCTTTGAGAGTGTTGGCATTGCATGGCACACAAGGTTAAAAAAATAGGATTTTTAAAAAAATAATAATGACCTCTCATGGAACACAAGTTGAGAAAGGCTGTTCTAAAGATTTGACTGAGAATATACACTTTCCAGCAGTTGAAATAGATTGATTGTGTATTATTAGATGTAATATGAATCCCACATCATTTGTCACACATTTTAAGAGAAATGGTTACCACCATATCAATCAATCTCTTGTTTTCAGAGCAGGTTTGCCAAATATAGAGGCTCTGTTGTATAAACATGTTTTAAGATTTGCTTACTGAAAAGGGAATAAAATACCTCAACAGCTTTAAACACTGTATAGCTTTGAGGGTTTCCTTTGATGATGTTTCTTGCCATTTACAAATATTATTTTAAACGTGCATAATTGATATCACATAATTTATGTGTGTGCAACTGATTTAGGCAACAAAGTTCATCAAAATGAGTGCATGAAAAGTTGTCCAGTCACACTTTCTTTGGTCTACATATCCCAACATGCATTTTTGCAATTCAGGGTTGGTTCAAAAGTTTTTCTCTCCCATACCTCCCCACCCTCCCCCAAGTTGTGGCTTGATTTTTCCAGCTAAACCATGAGATTGAAGCAGAATCCTGGAAGATTGTTAGACTCTTGTTGCTGTAAAAAAGAGCCACTCCTTTTTAACTGTTGTTTTGTTTTTAAGTGGTGGAAAGAAGATGAACCATATCAACTAGGTTGCTGTTGACCTCATTATGTCTCTGAAACCTCCCCAGCTTCTTTTGTTTGAGAAGTAAACAGCTACAAATAGATTGGGAGAAGAAAGTAAAGACAAAACAGCTGGAACTATATTTAGAGACGGTTTTGCATATAATTTTGAGGGTCATATAAAATCTTCATGCAAACTTATGCCCATGTTCCTTATTTACTACTGCAGCTTTTAGCTTATTCCTTTTCTGTTCAGCAAGGTTTGCAACAGTTTGGTCTTAGCAGCTGGATTTGCTTCCTGGGAAGTCACAATATTGTAATGCTAAATGTGGCAAAAGTTTTCAGCTTTTGCCACTGTCCTCTGTTCCTCAAGGTATAAATATCATGAGCTCAAATCACTTATTCAGTGTTTTCTATTACCTATCAGAGACCTCTTGCAGGAACATTGCTTTATAACAGTTTATTTTTTCTTTCAGCTGTTGCTATAAAAATTTCATATAAAATTTAATAATCACGCTGCCTTTTTTTGAACAATGTTCTCAAATAAAACAGCAACAAAAGTGGACATAAAAGTTTTCCCCATTTTATTCCAAAGCTATACCTTTCAGATTACGATATGGTTCATGTACTTCTATGTTTGGTTTCAAATAATTAAAGCTAATTAAGTAATTAACTGAAACAAAGAGTTTATGCCAATTGCACTGACATTTCCATGATTAGATAGATATAGATGATAGATAGATGTGTGTGTGTAAGAGAGAGGGTAAGGGGGGGAAGAGATTGGAATAACTAAAGGAATTAAACAACCCTTTACTAACACAAGCCATCCTCATCAGTTCGGCAAGATACCGTCTGAAAATTTTACTGACTGCAAAACTGATAAGCACATATGTGGTGCGAGTTTAGTCATATATGCATGACACTTCTTACACTGAAACTGATTTCAAAAAGTATACACCTCTCTTGCAATTCTGTTTTAGTCTAACCATGACTGAGGGGGAAAAACACTCAAAATTCTTCGGCAATATTTCCACCTGTACACAACCGAACAGTTTGATAAGAATATTTACATCCGTTTTTCCAAAACATTGCAGCCATAATAGTATTTGGACTTGCAATCACACAATAGCTTATAATTCTGTTTTTCCCTTTGAGTGTCACTAAATTCTGAAGTGTACTTCCTTGTAAAGTATGTGTTATAAATACGCTGCTCAATGACATATCAAAATGGTTGTATTTCTTTATTTCTGTGTCATGAAACATACAAGGTTTTGAAAATAGGTTGATATCTGACATAGGCAAATATACTGTATACAGTTTATAAACAGCAGAATTACAGAAGTTAAGAGCCTGATCAAAGAATAGGTCTTCACTGCATATGTCACATGATGGCTAAAAATAGGACCTCCGTGGATAGAGATAAAAGAGGCATTCCCAGATGCTTATGAAAAAAAAATAAGCCAAATATTAGCCCACTATGTTGTGCATTTCCAAAAAGCAACTGTTCACCAGAGTTAGAACTTTGCCATAATTCAACAAGGAAATCATAGTTTTATGCTTCTCTTAAAAAAGCATCCAGTTCATACTTTGAACATTTTATCCAGCTACTATGAATTACTCAAGTATGTAGATGTTTTGAATATGCAGACTCTACTAAAAGTTGTTAGATGACAGAAATATACAATTACTGCTCTCTTTCTGGTATCAATAATTTTAAATCTGAAGACCTTTAGATTTATGGCTCTTAACAATTAAACATCTCTAATTAAGAATATTTCTAGTTCACCATAATGTACAACAATAACTATGCTAACCTAAAAAAGCAAAAATAAAGTCTTGTGATATCTTAACCAATTTATTATGCCATGAATTGGATTAGAGATGAGATTGATGTACTACAGTGTTTAAACTGAAAAATATCCAGGAAATATTCTGGGATACTTAGTGTAAATTTTCTGAAATATTACAAGTATTCTAGTGTACAGTGTTATATACTCTTTATGTTGTGTATGTAATGGAAAGGAGGATTTTATATGCTAATTTAAGCATTTTCAATGTTCTATGCATCATATATGCACATATCTTTGCTAGAATAGCTTCTACCTCCCACCCTGGGTGGAATTACTTGTTTGGACATAATGAAAGAGCCATAAGCTACATTACTAATTCATTTTATAAATTTGGAAATGAAAGGAACATATCCTTTCCACATTGCTGGACTAACCTTCCACTTTGTCAGGTGCACAAGTGTCGCTAAGATTTTGTATATGTCCATATACATTATGAGTGCCAAAGGGGAAAACATAAATAGATGGAAAAACCACAAAATTCTACATGTAACTGCAAATTTCAGTTGTTTGCATTCTACAGGTATATTTCACAGCATTCCAAACCCACAATAAATAATTGCTGACTAATAAAATTTTATTCATGTGATAAAATGGACTCCTGCCCATGAACATTTATATAATAGTATTTCAGTAAGCCTTTAAAATGCCAAAATAACTTGCTTTGCCATTTTATGTATTTACGACTTCAATTCAGTAGATTGACAAGGATACAATGAAGTCTAGTTTTATGTTTGTGCTTCGGCTCACTGCCTATATATGAGGATGGAAATTGATTTCAGTACTTTGTATCCCAATATACTTGTTATCTTTCAACTGCAAAATTAAATTCTTCCATCCATTGATACATATATAAGCCATATACAATACACCCCCATTTGCACGAATGGCTGCAAAATTCCACTATTCAAAAGCAACTTCAATAAGTTCTAAACTATTACAAAAATATCAATACTGAAAATTATGTAACGTACAAAATGTTTTATATACGGATGAAGAACCAAACAAAATATAGTGCAATGAACTCCAGAGCGGGGGGGGGGGGGGNGGGGGGGGGGGGGGGGGGGGACGACACAGGTGGAGGGTGGCACCTAAATGATTGTTAGTAAACAGGAACAATTTCTCACAATTTCACAAGAAAAACCAGTGGTCTCAAAAGTTCATTTACAAGTGTGTGGCTATAATGGAAATATATATTCTAATTAATAGTTAAAAAATGGCCCAACAGACCCAGATAGAAAACCTTTGCAGTTTGAAAGACTTGGCTTATTTTTAGATTGCTTAGCAATTTCATTATGAAAAATGGGAAATTACTCTACTCTACACCAACACATTTTGGTGCCCTTTAGTAAAACAACAGAAATAGTACCTTATTTAATACGCAGGAAACTGCTATCAACCTCCAAAGAATAATCCTGAATACATATAACACTGCAATGCTGGGTTTGTTTAGGGCAGTTCTAAAACAATATTTAAAGGATCAATAAACAATACTGTAAAGTTAAACAGTCAGAGTAAAAATGGATTTGAAACACCAAAGAGTGTTTGGAGCTTAATTTGCTTTCACCAAGTTGTTTCATGTATATCAAACAAAATGTCATTTTGAAAATCTGTGCATATTTACAATTTATATGGGATTAAGTCAATTAAACTGATATTTAAATAAACTGCACTGGCTCAAACAGCAAACTGCAAAATAGTAATCTTTTAACTGGTTTAAAATAAACAATGTTGGAAAAACCATATCTGTGAAAGAACTTAGCTCTGACAAAATATTAATTTACTAATTTTAAAGAGCAAATCACTGAGGGTTTTTTTGGTTTCCATTTAACAAAATCTTTCAATCAACATTGTTGCAATCAAAAGTCTTAAAAGGTCCCAGATTTGGGACTGCATACAAGCTTAGCTGAAAACTCGAGAGATCTCTCACCTACCTATCTTATCCTAATTCAATGTGTAGTTTACATCATGCTACATTTCACAGACTGTAAACACTGGGGTGGAGACTAATACAAAATCCATCCAGTTAATATCACGCCCACTCTAATGGGATGGCAGCATGGCTGACTCAAACAAGGCAGTAAAATATTATTTCCATTCAATTTAGTAAAGTGTTCAGTCTTTACATTGATAAGAGGAATATTACAAGTTCTAAACATGCAGTGAGTTTATTTCCATTGACACAACGTGCCTGTCCTTTATTCCATTATTTTGCTTTTCTCAAAACAAATTAGAATGGAGATTTTCACCCAAGGCTTGGTCATAGGGTTAAATCTTCTACAGCAAGTTGTCTTTTAGAGTTACTGTGTTTATTTTTATTTTTAAAGATTACAACACAGAGTTCGTGTTGAAACCAAAACAGTGTAATAATATTGAAAACATTATTTTAAATTGTAAATCAACAAAGAGCAAGGCCCTTCTAAAATTATTGACAAATCACACCTTTTTAACTACATTTTTATTCCACTTTTCTCCAAATACCTCAAAATAAAATTTCAGATGGGATTTCGATCATGTATTTATTTTAACAATAGTCAAGTTAGTCGAGTTATACTGTACCAGTTCTTACCTAGTGAACTGCAGTTTTCTATTTTAGATCTTAATGAAATTTCATATATCATCCTCTACCACACAATGAATTTCAGATACAAAACTAAGACCCAATTTTGATTTCAATGATTGTAACTAAAGTTGCTCACATTTTTTAAAATTCTGTTTATAGCCAGCATTTTGCAAAACTCATTATCCAAGATAAATCTAGGAAGCATATAAAAAGTGCCTTTTTCAGTGATATGTTAAGATTAATTCCAAAAGAAAATTATTAAAAACAAATTTAAACTTTGGATTGGCACAATTTTAAACAAGATATAAAACCATGAAGATAAGCAAAACTAGAGAACTCCAGAGAATATGATATCCTAAATTAAAACAATCAATTTCGTACCATGATTAGAAACAAGAAATGTTACTGTGTAACAAAAAAAAATTCTGCATCTGAGGTATAAACCAGATTTTTATAGCATGGAATTATTTCTGACCTATAAACAAAGGTCAAGCAAAACCTGCTATAATACAATTTAAAATTTTCATAGAAACAAAGACAACAAGCCTATAATAAGTTGATATTTATCTCACTAATATCATCTACAGAAGCACTTGGCAATTTGTACAGAGGAATTCGTATGCATGTCAAGCAGATTTCAGTAAAAAAGTGACTATATACAAATTTGTACACAGAGCCAATAATACATCCAATTCACAGATATATTTTTTTTACTTAAAGCAGTTGCCTTCAACTCTTTCACATCCCAAATCCATGTTAAATGTGAACATGGAACATTGGATTGAACTCCTGACTTCCATTTCTTTCTTAAAACAAAACCTTAAAACAAAGAAAATGGCGGCAGTGCCACGAGTGCACACGTTTCAGATTGAAATGCCACCCACCTATGGATCCTTGAGCTGAAGGCCAATGACTTAACACAAGATACCTGAGATTTCACAATAGCTTTAGTTCCTAACTGAAATCCTAAATTTACATCTCAGAAATGTATTAAGATACCTCCTTTGAATATGTGCACTATTTAAAAAAAACAAACCTATACAGAGTTGAAAAATAGTGTTCTTGCTAAAACACCTTCTTCTGTTGATGCACTTTCAAAATGTCCATGTGATTGCCTGCCAATTGTGGAAGACCAACCTGAGAACAGGTGCCTGCAGGAGCCCCAGTGAAGTAGCAAAAGTGGTCATGGGGTCAGACTTCAGTGGGATGAGCTGCTCCCTCCAGCTACTGAGTACCTGGGAAGGGAAAAAGCAAGTTGTTAAAGCAAAAGAAGTAAACAAAATGTTTTAAACAGCAAATAAAAATAAATGTATCTCAGATGCACTCTTTTAGAAAAATATACTCCTGCACTTAAAAGCAGAGTCTTGAGTCAGAAGTTGAGAACTAGCTTTCCAAAGTTACCTTTCTTATAGAAAGTTTTTTTTTAGAAAACTACTGATTTTCTAAATATTCAGTACAGATGACCAAGACATGAATACACAGAATATAAAACAATTTCACTATCAAAGAACATTATGAACTTAGCACATTTTTTTCTGATTTTATATTATCTGAAATGGAGATGGCCAAAACATATTTGCAATTCTGGAAGGATCTATGACTTTCAGCAGAGATGCTTGTTTAACTTCACCAATATCAAAACAAAAAGGCTAATATTTCCATCAGGAAAATACATGTGAATCCTATTCTGATAGAAGCTAATATTTGCTATAGAAACAGTCCAATAAAAAATTAAAACTGCTTTTAAGTTGATATTGCTGTTTTTGATACGCGAACAAGAGTTCTAAACTTTCTAAAAATTTCATTATCATCCTTTATATAAAGAACTAAAAAAAAAGCTCCAATGATTTTAATATGAATAACAAAAATAGGAAATGTGTGTCGTAACTCTGTCCAAATGGAATAGCAATAGCAATAGCACTTCAACTTATATACCGCTTTATAGTGCTTTACAGCCCTCTCTAAGCGGTTTAGAGTCAGCCTGTTGCCCCCAACAATCTGGGTCCTCATTCTACCCACCTCAGAAGGATGGAAGGCTGAGTCAACCTTGAGCCTTGGTGGGATTTGAAGCCAAACTGAAGGCAGCTGGATGCAGAAGTAGCTTGCAATACTGCACTCTAACCACCGCGCCATCGAGGCTCCTGTAATGTTATTGTTATCTTTATTGTAATTAATTACCTCTGAAGCCGCTGTACTAGTTCAGACACCATTGTATCTGAAATTCCCGGGCAAGCTTCTTCAGCTAAATAAATAGCCTCTCTCAGTTCTTCTATGGAGCCCATGTTTCCCCCACAAGCTTGGCTTCTCTCTTTCAACTACAAATCAGAAGAGGATTAGTTATAAGCACCTGAAATGTTTGCAAAATAAATGCGTATGGATAAAAAAATAACAACAGAGCTCGATGCTTTGTCTACAGATTGTGTGGAATCATACAGGGTGCATATAAATCATTTTATAGAATCTGAATAAGCCTTAAATCAATGCAAATTAGAAAATACACATTTCTATGAAACTCAAGGAAGGAAACAAGCTTTAAATTAGCAACTGTCAATTTACATAAGGGCCGTAATCCAGATGGTTCACCACAAACACAAAATAGGACCATTTCTGGTATTTTGATCACAATTACTACTCTTGCTCTTTTCCACTCCTCTTTCCCTAGATTAGAAATCCTTTTTATAAGTAGAAGAGAAACTAACACAAATGAGGCTGAGGTTTTTAAAAAATAATGATTTATTACACCTCATCATTTACACATCATTTCAAATCCTACTATCATTTGAAACTGTCTTTATTCTAGGGAAGTGAATTTCCTCTGGTACAAGACAAAAAAGTAAAATTTTATTGCCTTTTTTAAAAAGAAGATCTTACTGATGTGTGAGACTCGGCATGAATAACAGTTTAAGAAACGGCAAATTAGGAACTGCATCACTAAATGCCTCGTTAAGTCTATGTGGAACGACTTCACATAGGACAATCCACGTCCTTCGCTGGGAATTATTTTCCCCCTTGTAGCATCACAAAGGTGCCAGGTTCTCCCACTGCTGCTGCTCCCAGACTAAAGTTGGTGGTTTCTCCATCCACCCTGCTCTCTGTTGACTTTTAAGCCATGGAAAAGAAGGTGGTTCTTCTTTCTTAAGAATCAATTCCAGTTAGAAGTCAGAAATCCTGTCCCTGCATGTCAGATGTCTCAGAGTTTGACAACCTCCTCTCTGCTACTTAATATTCGCATGAAGCTGATGAGGGAGGTTATCTGGTGACACAGATTACTTGGCTCATGTTTCACCCAAGTATTGTCTTCAAGGCTCCATCTCCATTTTGAATGCTGTGAGGGGTATGGATGGAGAAATGGCTCAGGCTCACCTCTAGCAACATCAAGTGCTGTGCAACTTAGGACAACGAGAGCGTGGAGATCTTCTATCTTTTTCTGTAGAGGGGACTGGGCTGCCCCAGACACAAAGGCTTTGCAATCTGGAGATACTCCTGGTCTTGCAACTTATGCTTCCAGGGCAGATGGAAGTCTTGGCAAGAAGGGCTTTTGCCTAAATCCATCTTGCATGTCTATGATTATCATGCCTACATTGGGAGGCCTGGCTATTGGACAGTCATGCCTTAGTGACTTCTTTACTGGAGTACTATGAGGCATTCTAGATGGGACTCCCTTTGAAGAGTCCACAGTTTAGCAGTGAAGGTAATTATGGGCATGCATAAGGCCCAGAAGGCTTTTGGCTATAAAACAAGGTACTGGTTATCTATCATGCATAAACTCCTCCATGGTACAACCAGAGGATATTTAAGGGACAGTCTATCTCCAAGTGTTGCTGCCCACTCAACAAGTTTGGATCCCATTTATTAAACAGTGCAGCAGGTTGTGTTTTGGAAAGTCTATCATTGCCCCAAGATCTGGAGGAGGCTTCCAACCATGCTGGTTTTTAGAATGACATGGCTCTTCCTTTGGATTCAGGGCCAGGAACCTGCATGAACCCTTAAAGTGTTGATATTGATGCAAAATTAACTTTGACCTCAGCACTATAAGTTTATGTGTATGTCTATATGCTCTTTAATATTATACGTTTTCCTGGATTCTTACTTATTTTTATTTCTTTACTGATTTAATGTTGTAAACTGCCCAGAATTATTTTGAGTGGGCAGCTATATACACTGAAATAAATATAATTAAACTGAAACAAATACATGATGTCACTCCAACATGTGGCATTTGCCACGATTTTGCTATGGCAACCATCACATCAAAATCAGTGTATATTCCCCCCTCATCTTACACCTTGAAGCAATCATGGAGTCAATAATGTGGATGGCCCTGTAAAATAACCCCTATCCAGGATTCCCAGCTGCTCTAAAAAATGTAAGTTATGTCCTTTCCAAAGACATCAAAATCCTTTTTATTTATATGTCTATTTAAACTTTTATATAATTGTCCATTTGATATCAAAATCTGGATGGCTTCTAATCAAAAATTAAAATAATGGGGAAAAAAAGCATAAAAACTATACCAAAATCTTTCAAAATCATAAGCATTAAAAACTTGGCACTAAGTTAAACTTCCCACATGCAATCATTTGTTAAATGCTCTTCCTATGCATCACAAGAGTTGAGCAGCTTCTCTTTCAACATACTTGAAAGATACGCTTATAAGGACAATTCTGGCTGCATCAATTTTCCCTTATTTTCTCTAACTTTTTCATACAATCTCTAAATGGGAGAAGAAATGATTAATCCAATGATATTACCTCTGTGAATAATGGCGATATAATTGTAGATAAGCTTCGAGATGCAGGGCGCCTTTGAATGGTATTTTCCTTTCAGAAAAAAATACATTACAAATTAGTTAAAATAGAATATAAAGACTTGTAATAAGCCAGATTGCCTGCACAATTGCTTATTAAGTTCTTACGTTATAAAAAAGATAATAGATACACATCAAATTATGTACATGGCAAGGAGCCTGTTGGAATTGAACAATGCTTTCAAACCCTAAACGAAAAATTAAATGTAGCAAAAAGCATATATCTGATGGAACTTTGGAATGAGCTGATTTCCTGTCAGAAAGAGAAACAAAATAAGAGAAGGGAATATAAAAGAACATGGGTTCATACCCTGACTGAACAACTGGTTTTTTTTCCCCTCTCCAACAATAGCTCTTCAAACGCTTCATCAAGGATTCTTTTGAACTGCATCTCAAGCTTTTCATTGGAATGGGTGGTCAACTGTTCTCAAATCAGATCTGAGAGTTTCAGAAGAGTAAGCAGGGCCAGCATTTCCATTTCTTGGGAAGAGGGGACGCTGGGTGGAATTTGAGGTTGATAAATGTGCAACCTTTATTTTGGCCCTCAAAAAGAGAAAAACACTGCTGCTGAAAACTTTTGCTAACTTTTCAACATACTCTTTGGGAGGGAAAGACTTGGCTGCTAAATTGCAGAGGCAGCAATCTAAGGATGCTTTGTTGCAGTGTTTTTCAAATTTAGCAAGTTTAAGATGTGCGATTCAACTTCAAGGCAAACTGCAAGTTTAAGGTGTGTAGACATCAATTCCCAGAATTGAAGTCCACACACCTTAAACTTGCCAAATTTGAAAACCACCGCTTTAGGGACTGCAAAAACAAAGATATGGAGACAACTGGGCTCATGGTGTTTTGGAGAACAAAAGCAGACTTCCCAGTTCTTTGGATTTCAGCCGCTGTTGCCCTTTCAACTGACTCTAAATAAAATGATAACTGTCCAACTTGCAGGATAGAGAACACATAAGAGCTTACAGATAATCAAACAGTAATTCATACTGTATTTCATGCTGCTTTGCAGCCGCCACAGTGGTGGTATGCTACTGGTTCGGCCCAGTTAGGCAGAACCAGTAGCAAAAAATTCTACCGGTTCTGCCGAACGGTAGTAAAAAAAAGCCTCCCATGGTTAGCTGAGAGGAGGAAAAAAAGCCTCCCCCTCAGCTGAGAGGAGAAAGAAGAGAAAAACGCAGAATTGGCCCTCCCACCTGCCCTTGCGCTTTTCTCTTCTTTATCCTCTCAGCTGATTGGTGCTGCAAGCCTCTGCTGGTGTGTGGAAAGCTGCGTGCACACTTTAGGTCTGTGCACGTTAGGTGCGCACGCACATGCACTATCATTGAACCAGTAGTGGAACAGGTAGGATCCCACTGCTGAGCTACCAACCGCTGTTGAGAAACCATTTGTCTCAAGGAAACAACAGTACTGGTAAACAGTACAAGGGGAGACATTTGAGTTTTCAATCTACATAGATCCTCACAATTTAGAAGAGACCTCAAAATAAGGCAGCCATCAAAACAGGCATTACTGTTTAAAATGCTACATTAATATCCCACAACATTAATAATAGCAAAATACCTTGTTTCTTTCCCACTCGTGGAGTTGGGTTGCTCCGTTCTCCAGATTCTTGGGATCTTTTTCTCGGATCGTGAATATCCAGTCACCCGAGTCACTGCCACCTGATGCCTGCTCATCTGTTTCACTTTAACACAAATACATTTCTGACATTTACAAGATGTCTTGTTATTTATGATGACCCGATGACAGTACAAAACTGGCAGATTCAATCATATTTCAAGGCAACAACAAAAATCTAAATTATATTAGTAATAAAAATGATGCGAGAGATGCTTTTACTAATTTAGCTCAGATGACAATTTTTATATCTCTTGGAAACTTGGAGGAAGCAAATCAAAGCAAGCAAGCAATGCATACATTTATCCCACCATTATTTGTCTTGCTTAAAATGTTAATGCTTGTTCAAATTAAAATATGTCATTTGTGGAAGTCTGTGAGCAGAAGGAAAAATATTTTAATGGCAAGTCAAAATCCTACAAAATGGATTTGTATTTACTTTGTCAAATTTTGTATTTGACAAAATTTGACAAAGCAGATCACAAACTGCTTCTTGGTAAGCTAGAAAAATGTGGGATAGACAGCATCACCACCCAGTGGATTTATAAACCATACTCAACGTGTAGATCCACATGGAGGGAAGTGGGGGTACCCCAAGGTTCAGTTTAGGCCCAGTACTCTTCAGTATCTTTATAAATGACTTAGATAAGGGAATAAAAGGGGCACTGATCAAATTTGCAGATACACTAAGCTGGCAGGAATAGTCAAGACCCTAAAAGATAGAATCAAGATCCAGATGAATCTCAACAGACTAGAATACTGGGCTCTGTACAACAAAATGAAATTCAATGTAGAGAAAAGCTAAATTTTACACTTAGACAAGAAAAACCAATTGTATAGTCAAACTTGGCTCAATGCCAGCAACTATGACCGGGATCTTGGAGTCCAAGTGGACAATCACCTCAATATGATCCAACAGTGTACAGCAGCAGCCAAAAACACCAATGCAATCCTAGGTAGCATCAATAGAGGGATAGAATCAAGCTCATGTGAAGTATCAGTAGCACTTTATAAAGCCTGAGCATGGACACATTTGGAATACTGCATTCAATAGACTGCAATAGACAATAAGATGTTGAGACTCTGGAAAGAGTGCAGAACAGAGCAACAAAGATAATTAGAGGACTGGAGACTAAGACATATGAAGAACGGTTGCAGAAGTTGTCTAATTTAGTTTTCAAAAAAGGACTAGGGGAAATATGATAGTAGCATTTGAGGGGCTTTCACAAAAGTGAGGGGTCAAACTATTTTCCAAAGCACCAAAAGGCAAGACAAGAACCAATGGATGGAAACTAATCAAGGAGAGAAGCAATGTAGAACTAAGGAGAAATTTCCTTATGGTAAGAACAATCAATCAGCGGAATGTATTGCCTTAAGTTGTGCCTCATCACTGGAGGTTTTCAACAAGAAACTGGACAGCCACTTATCTGAAATGGTATAAATACTCCTGCTTGTGCAGGAAGTTGGACTAGATCACCTCCAAGGTCCCTTCCAACTCTGTTGTTTTATGTTCTATGTAACATATTTGCGAATACATGTTCGGTACCCAAATATATAACAATCAGTACGTTCATTTAAATAGAATCAATATACAATACAGAATAACCTAACATTTATCCTTCCCACTATAGAATATTTATTTATTCCCTATATTTAATTCTCAAATTATAAGACCCATTTGCTTGTGAGAATCAATAAGAAAGGGAATTGGATACAGCCAGTAGAAAGACATGGTTATAAAGAAAGTCTCTAAGAGAAATTCAGGCAAACTTTCAAGATCTTGAAGACACCTTTCAAAATCAAGGATGATGGGTAATAATTCAGTTTTTAATTCCTGTACATAAAGTGGCAATAGAATTGAGTTTTATATGAATGCCACTAAATGTTTCAGGGGATTAATTTCCCCCAAAAGCGTCAAACAACCCTTACAATGGCTTGATTAGGATGTTCAGATAAAGCAGTATTTCTCAGCCTTCACAACTCTTAAGATGTGTGGATGTCAATTCCCAGATTCCCCAGGCAGTCATAAGGCATGAGATGTTCTAGATTTCTCCAAAACTTCCATTCTTAGAACGCATATATTTACTTGACCATAATTTTCAAGTACACACAAATCTTCTGCTACTTTTTAAGAGACTGATTCAGAACACATCTAAGAATACACTTCTGAACCTCACTGTGAATCTCGTCCATCATATCTGAAGTATTCCTTCATCCTCAAACACCAAATTGATAACTTTTGGGCTCACACTCACCCATCTGAATCTTCAGAACTGGAATTATCATGATTCTGCTCGGCCTTCCATCTTTTATGTCTGTCAATGAGATCTGTCAAGTAGGAAGTTTTCTTTGCATTTCGTATTATAAATTTGTGCTTCAGGAGTTCTTTGGCTGTTGGTCTCTTAAAAATAGAAGGTAAGTTTCTTTACTAAACTGAGGTCAGTTACAATATGGCTACATTTATTTGTTTGCTTATAAAATTTATTGGCCGCTATCCTTGGTAAGCGTGGTAAGAGTTTCCACAAATTTTGAAACAATGGGGGTTAAAAATCAATGAAAATAAAAGAGATATTATTTGTATAGCTGTTCTTACCAATCTTATTGATCTCACCTCCATCCATTTATCCATGCCTCAGAACCTCATATATTTGTAAAATAAAAATTGTTCTGCAACTGCTCTTTATAGAATAAATTATGTATAATATTACTAAAAGTATATTTTTCATGTAATGGAAAAGTACCATTTATTCAAACAGTAATTATACATTATAATTACATTATAATGTTTTCATTCTTGTGACAAATTAAGCAGATAAACCCAGGAGTTTCTCTCTTTGTTTAATATGTGGAATAAAAAACTATCAATGCTGTAAATTAAGACAGGGTATTTCTGGATTTTTTTTTCTTTACAATTGATCAGACATTACAGAAAGCTCTGTAGAAAATATAGAAAAGAATACATATTTTCCAAGTGAAACAGTCCAATTTGTCTCATGTAATGAATCTGAAATGTTATCTTTACCAGCACTTACTACTTCTCATTCTTTATTATTATTTCATTTTCATGAATTTCTATAAATGTCACTTTTGCTTAAACTGTATCTATGCAAATATATTTGAACAGATTTCTCCATCTTTTCCCAGTTTATTTCTTGAGTTGGTATATTTATTTCATGTCTTAATTTCCTTATGTATCATTAAAAATAAAATATTAATATTTCCTAATCCTTATTTTAACTTCCAGGTTTTGGGGAAGAAGGATATCTGAAATTAGAAAAAAATAAAAATGTTTTTATTTCAGACTTACACTGTTTCAAACTTTCCACAAGTTTTCAATTATGGAACAATTCCAAATATCCTCACTATTTTATACAGAACCTGACTGGTAGGACAGAAGTAAAACTTGAAGCAAGCTGCAAACGCCATTGACAGAATGGGTCTGCCAAGCTCAGAAACACTGGACTAAAGTATGAAATGTATACTTCTTCAAATGAAAAGAAGGTAGTACTCCATTCTTGGTTTTGAGTAAGGAACATAAAGCATGTTTAGAGTTAACTCTTAGATAATAGTGTACTTTTTATTTTTTAAAATAAATGTTAAATAGAATGAACATTCATGTAGGTTCATTCCTAGCACTCTGAAAAACAAACATGGAATTGGCTCTTCTGCTGCTACAACATGAAGAGACAGTTAACAAGATCTGGTAACTTACAAAGCTGGGATCTTTGTTCAAGCAGGCCTCAACGAACTCCTTTAAAGGTTTGCTGTAGTTTCCTTCTAACGTTGGTGGATTGTTCTTTGGGATCAGAAATAAAACTTTCATTGGATGTAGTTCAGAATGTGGTGGTTCTCCTTTTGCAAGTTCTATGGCCGTTATGCCCAGGGACCATATGTCTGCCTGTTAAAAGAGGGATGAGTTTATAATTTGATGGAAATGAAAAAGTGAAATCATTTACATGTTTCCTATCTTTTTACCAACTATTCATTTCCAAATGTACCTATTTTCCTCTCTGCTTCTTAACTTTAGCTACAAAAGCAGAATGAAATGATCAGGGTTGCAAGCTTGAGCAAAGTGAGCTTGCCTTTTACATTAGACTCAGTCAAGGAACATCATATTAGTGAAAAAGATGAAAAAGAGTTTGAAGACAAGCGTAGAAATGGATTAACATATACATTTCATTGAGGCCAAATTTACTTCTCTTAATAGACTTGGCCCTCTCATCTTATACGGTAGTACCTTCTAGAAAAGGATCAACTGTTCTCCAGGATTTTTTTTTTTTAACAATGAGCAACCTACATAAATGGCAGCCACAAAAGAATTTTTGTCAACAGCCTCCTATCAGGTGATGTAAAAGCTGCATTACTGTAGCTGGTGCAAAAAGTAGCAGTTAACAATAAAGGAGAATATTTGTAACTCAAGAGTTGAAATGAGTCCTTGGTGCTCTGCGAGCTTATTTTCTTGCAGATGTTTCATTATCCTAACTAGGTAACATCGTTGGTGCTCTGATGATATTACCTAGTTAGGATAATGAAATGTCTGCAAGAAAACAAGCAAGCTTCAAGAACACAGTTAACAATAACCAAAGAAATATGTTTATTTTCATTTCAAATTTTAAACCATCATCAAGCCTTTATTCATGTCATCCATCCTTCTGAAGAGCCTGCCTACAGCTTCCACTGTTATTTTTCACAAGAGCACCTAGCAACCTATTCAAAATGAAGAATTTTAAGATATTAGGGATGGTTCTCATGAGACACCAAGTAAAATCAATGGAGATGATAAGAAAGAAGGGAGCCCTGCAGCAATATTTTACATACTTTCTCCATTTTTAATCATGGTCTTTATTCCAAATGAAAATGTACTGGAATCTACAGACCTCTTCTGTAAAGATCATCTACTGTTCTCTTACATGGACCAGCTCTCAAACTCCTATAATTTTCTGCCACTCGGGTTTAGTTTCTAAAGTATTTTGGAATGTGACTGTAATCAGAATGCAAACGCATGGAAAATGCACATCTTTTCCAGCATTCCCATATCATTCCACATGTGGAAATTACAATTAGAAACCAGGGAATGGCCATAAAAATTCCCACAGATGAGTTACCAAATGCACACTTGCACACCTCACAGTGCAAAATACGTTTCTCTCTGAGCGATTCCTGGAAATATTAAGTAGCACATGAATCTTACCTTTGAATCATAAGCGGATTGCTTTATTACTTCTGGTGCCATCCAAAATGGTGTGCCCACAAATGTATTTCTCTTTATTTGTGTATCAGTTAATTGTCCAGCTACACCAAAGTCTGCTAGCTTGACTTCCCCTTGTTCTGAGAGGAGCACATTAGCAGCTAGAAAATAGTTTAGAAGAAATTTGTAATTGGAAAAATTAAGTTTAAATTGATAAAATTCTAGCAGAGCCCCTATGGTTGTTTTTTTTTTACCTTTAATATCTCTATGAATTTTCTTTTCTGAATGCAAATAATCCAGTCCTTTCAGAATCTCTCTTAATATTGTAGCAATCTGGATTTCATCAAGCGAACCTGGTTCTAACTAGAAAAAAATACATTGTTTTCAGGACAAAAGGCCAAAAAAATAATGACCAATAATCAATAATAATAACACTGAAGTCCAATAAAGTACATTTTTATTTACTCTAATTTTATTTATACTTGTTATATAATGCTCAACAATTCTGTCAGGTCCAGAAATATCAACCAACACAAAGTCACCCAGAAGCATTCTTGGCTGAGAATATACTTGAATTTAGGTCCTTCAGATTTAACATGTTAATCCCTTAAATATTTATTTTGGGGGATAGCAAACACACAAGTTTCTATGAGGCCCATCCATGAATAGTTGCAAGGTATGGTTTGGAGATCCATCTGCACTTTTGATTAGAAATATAAAAGCTGTAATTGGACACCCATAAGTTTTAAATGCACTTTCAAATACGTTTCCAAAATTATTCAACCAAGATTTTTTTCAGCAATGCACATATAATTCTTCCTTGCTAACATGAATAATTAAAAATTATGACGTTTACAGTTCAGTGGCCGTAGATGTATTTTTATGATATATGTAAGACATAAAAGCTGCAAGACAATATTTAAAAATTCAGATGAATTATAGAAATCGTAATAAAAACTGGTTACTTACAAGGTCAAGGGCAGATCCACCACCAAGGTATTCCATTATTATCCATAATTTTGTGTCCTGTTAATGTATACAAAATGATATTCAAATAATGAAAAAATTAATGCCATCATAATTTTAAGTATTTAGTACATTATGCCTGCTTCTTATTGTGTCTGTACTTAACAAGTTAAAGAAAGCACATAGAGAATGACAAAATAAGTATGATTTGCCATGATAAATAATGGCTTATCTGTCATTGTAAAATAAATACATGGATATACCAGTTATAGGTAGTCTTCAACATGTGTGACCACAGCTGCGATTGGAGCTTCTATTGTTAACCAAAATGGATGTTAATTGAGTTGTGCCTGATTTCACAATCATTTTTGTCATGGTTCAACACAGGGGTGTCAAAAACAAGGTCCGTGATATGGTCAGATCCGGCCGTCTGGCCCTTTCTACCCAATGAGAAGAGGAAATATCAGGCCAGCATGGCTTTAGTCCAGTCTACCCAGTGCAAAGAGGAAACATGCCAGTAGTTTGGAGAGTGGCATCAAGCTGGCCACGCCCACCCAGTCAGCCACACCCACCCAGTCAGCCACACCCACCCAATCTCAATGCGGCCTCAATGAAATTGAGTTTCACACCTCTGCTTCAGCTTGATTGTTTAGTGAAGCACGTGGTCAATCATATCCAGCTTCTACCATTGATTTTGCTTTTTTGGAAGCTAACTGGGAAGACTAAAAGTGATAATCAATGACCTTGGGATACTGCAACCATCATAAAATCCATGCCACATAACAAAGGCCTGAATTTTGATCATAAGGCTGTGAAGGTCAGTCAGTAAGTGCAAGGACCAGTCAAAAGTAACAATTTTCACTGCCGCAATAATTTTGGATAAGCCTAGCAGGTCTTATAGAATTAAAGGAAAAATTTGGAACTTATAATAAGCGCTTAAAAATAATTTTGAGTTATTAAAAGGAGTTTTACTATATAACAGAAGCAACTAAAAGAAAACCGGATTTCAAAAGCACAGAAATTTTTACCTTCTGCCAAATAGTTTTAGCTGCAAGTCCTAATTTAAGAGATGAGATGCAACCACGTTTTGGACAGGAAATGCCCTTGAAACTGCTTTTTAAAAGAACGTGTATTTTATGCAACAAAGAAGCCTTGGTGTGAAAAAGCAAGCTGCCCTGTCATCTCATTCTCTGGCCTTGGCCCTTCACTTGCCAGAATGCCTTCGGTCTCAGATCAGGACAGACCAGCAGGAGGCCAGGCAGACAAAGGAGGAAAGGAACCAGGCAGGCTGGAGAAAAGGCAAGACAGTGCAGGGAAGGGATAAGCTGACTGAGTCACCTTAAGGCGGAGGAACTTAGGGATGGGCATGAACATGGTTCATTTCTGCAAATCTGTATTTTTGATGAGAGTTTACGTTGAGCCATATGCTACCAGTAAGCATGCACCAGGGCAGTGGTGGCTAACCTTTTTGGGCTCCTGTGCCAAAAATTGTGCACGCACCAACGCACACACACTCACGTGCCAGCACCCAGAATGCAATGTGCACCCCCCCTCCCCACACCCCCTGTGCATGCGTGCACAATCCCCCCCCCTTACCTGCACTGTGCCTCACAGCTGATTTTTCGGCTGGTTTGAGGCCTTTTTCAGCCTCCCAGAGGCTTGGAAAAAGCCTCTGCAAGGCTTTTTAGGCTGAATTATAGGCCCATTTCGTCACTTCCGGTATTACAGGGCCTATAATTTGGCCTGAAAAAACTTGCCAAAAAAAAAATCAAACCAACTGAAAAAAAATCAGCTGTGAGGCACACGCAAACACAGTGAGGTAAGTTTGCCTGCTCTCACGTGCCAGCACAAATGCCTCTGCGTGACATTTGTGGCATGTGTGCCATAGGTTCACCATCACGGCATTAGGGCAAGAGTGTCAAATTCAATTTCATTGAGGGCTGCATCACGTTTGTGCTTGACCTCTGGGGGGGGGTTTCGTGGCCAGGGTGGGCATGGCCAGCTTGACGACGCTTGTGTTGGGGTGCCTGTGCCGGCCCGAGAGCTCTGCCAGCGAAAACTAGCTCCTGGGCTCCATTTTTGGCTGTGATGGTCTCCCGCAACCTTCTGCCAGCCAAAAAGGAACTTGGGGGGGGCGCATGAAACCCTTGCAAGCTTCGGTTTTGGCTGCAACAACCTCCTGCAACCCTCTGCCAGAGAAAACGGAGCTGTATGTGACCCTGCATGTGACCTTCCCAAGCTCCGTTTCCGCTGGCAGATGCCCTGTGGGCCAGTCCTTCGTTGATTTCAGGGCAGCCCCGTGGGCCAAATCTAAGTATCCCACAGGCCGCATCCAGCCTGCAGGCCTTGAGTTGACATCCCTGCACTAGGGGAACACAAACTGTGTGGAATCTCTCACATTATTTGAGGAAAATCATTTATCATTTTTTAACAGCAGGAAAGAAAAAGGATGCAACCTACTCAGCAACTGCATTGTTTTATTTATCTACAAAACAGCCATTCATTGGACTGCTTGTTACAATAAAAAAAATGGTGTTCCTGGCTCATTGGTTGGATTTCAAAGTTGAAAAATTCAATGAAATGCCACTTATTCTGCAAATGGTAAAGTGGAATTATGCCATTAAAATATGTGCAAGCTAATATAAAGCAAATAAGAAACTGGAAGGGATCCAAATCAATACAAAGCTGCAATAAACTATCATTCCAATGCCAAGAGATCAAGTAATTCTTGCTTATTTTCTTACAGAGAATTATATGAGTGAAGACTGTTCAGAGTTCTTGCATTGCTAGAGGTATAATTTAAAGGAAAAAAGCAAATTATCTTTAGAGCCTGTTGACTATGGCTTCAGAAAAACAGGAGGGAAGACCGAGAAGATGGACTTATTCTGACTATTTTCTTCCCCTTCATCTATATGTACTAACATCTCTCTTACAGGACTTTATACTTCTAAAGAAGAGGACTTGAACCACAAAATAAGATGCCCCAAGACTCCTTGTTTTGTTTTTATTGAAAGGATTTAAACCCATGCAAGAAATGAATCCAGTTTTTTCAGAGAGAAAATTATTAGAGAAAAACTATTGAACCTAAGAACTGAGACCACACTGCCTAACCCACTTGAATTTTTAAGATCAGGTGTTTTGTTTTGTTTGCTATTGTATTGTTTTACAAAAATCTCTAGATCTTTAGTAATTTGACAATACAAAAACTCAACGGCTAAGGTCATGGTTAATTCTGGGTTGTTGTTGTTGTTGTTGTTTTTGACATTACAACTGAAAGCCTTACATAGATTTAGTTGTCCCTCTACTCTCACTTCAGCTTTCTTGATTTTTACAATCTGAATCAGGAAGGTAATGTTTTTTCTCTATTCTTCTGCACAGTTAAATCACTGATCTGGAAATTCTCACCAATCTACAGTAATTGGCCAAAAATATACCAGTACATTCAAATTTATTTTAGCCTGTTCTGCACAAAAGAACATGTCCAACAAACTTTAACTGAACTCTTTCAAATTGACTTAGTCCATTAAGCTACAGCCAAAAGCAGCCTAAGGACATTACACATCTCAGTTCAAGGGCATTCAGTACCAAAATTAAAAGGAGCCACAGTGCTGGACATAATTCTTTTTCTTCAAGGTGACATATGTAATGACTTAAAATGTCTGCATACTCAATTCATTAAATAAAGGGGAAAAGTCGTGATATGTCATGTGATAACGTGCCACTGGAAATTTGACATCCCTGCCCTAGAGATTCATGACATCCCATTCCTAGAGATTCAGATACTCATGATCCTATTAGCCTTTCACAAGGCATGAAAGACCTGGAAGTTTTCCTCATTTTTTGGATCAGGAATTCTGTTGTAACTGATGTAGTTTTTTTATGAACAGGGACACTATTCATCCTTGGGCACTGGGCTTATGGTTTTCCAGTTTTTAAATCTTGTATGCGAGGCATCTGTGTGAGATGGGCAGTCATATAAATAAATAATAACCTGCACGCAATCCTAAAATCTCTTCTTCAGTCTCCAAAACACAGCTTCCTAGAGCATACTCCACATTTTAAAGATAGGAGGGGGTTCACCCATTTTTTTCAAAAAAAAGAGGGCCTGCACTGCAGTTCTTAGAAACAGTGATATAAATACATTTGGCTGTGTGGTTGTGCGCTTCCACAACAAAGGATGTGTGACAAAACTTTTCTGAGTAACACAGCTACCAAAGTAAAGATTTCATAGAAATTTAATATTTGGCTTCCCCTAGAACAACTTTAGCATTAGTATTAGATATATGCATATTTGTGTGTATCACATACATATCCTTTCACCTTAATCTCTATTCTCAATTTATGAATTTTTTTGACTGAGGGCAAATGTAACATTTTTACAAAAACAAAATGCAGATTTCATTAAGAAATATTTTGGATTACAAAAAGTGGATTTGTGTTTCGAAAGCAGGAACTGTTTCTCCTAATAATAAACTCAAAATAGAATCTTAAAAATCCACAGAAATGTAAGCATCTGCAGAGAAGAGCCTGTTTTGCCAGAAGAACAAGTAACACCTGTGTTTGTTCAGTTGCTGTTGAAGCTGCAATGAGGTCAAACAGAGCAGGAAAAAAGGGAACAGCAAGCATTTATGAGATCTTCTCAGTTCTGATAAGGTGATTCAGCAAGACATCAAGAATTAATGCCAAATGCAAAAGCTGTTTTCCTTCAAATCCAAGTGCCAGTATTGTCCTTTAATAACTTGATATGAAAAACCTCTTTTTCTTTATAACTGAATTAAGTTTGCCAATAATTGTGCAATAACTTTAAACTTTAAAAGGGTTTGGAAACTGAAAAAGCTTATCTATGTTTGATTATTTTACTTAACAATACCCTTGAGAAAGCTTTAATCTTTATTATTATTTAAACCCTGGGTAACATGATGATCAGTTGCCCTCAGATTATTGGTATCTCTTTGAAGGATAATATAGATCAACTTCCAATTTATCTTCTGAATGCTAATCCTTAGTGCTAGCTATATAAAATATCCTTGCAAGAAAGGTCTGTCATATTTAATTTTCCACTCAGCCACAAGGTCAACCACAAGGGAAAATGCACATCTTAACAATGAAGAATATATTTAGCAGAACAAGCTCTAACATAACTTACAGTTGGGAGATTAAAAGGGAAGCTGTAACACAAATAGCTTCAATGTGATAGGAAAGTAATATCCATCTGAATGTTTATTAGTAAAACCAGTCAATTTGTTAAACTGGATTCTTAGTCAAACTTTGAATTTTATCTACATTATTACTGCATACAAACCACTACAAAAGACCTGATCAGTCTAAACAATGTATTTTTACATTTCTGTATTTTTCTACGTTACAGTAAAATGTAATATACAGATAGGGAGCTGTAGACATAAAAATTATAGTCTTTATGCATGAATCATATACAATTTTAGCTTCTTTTTTTTAAGGATTTCATGACCTGTGATTTTACTGTTGGCTTCTCCATTGACTTGTTAGAAGCTGGTTGTGAAGTACACAAAGAGCAATCAAACTACTCCAGGACCCTGAAGCAGTCATAAATGTGAGGCAGGGTGGGATTCAAACCATTTTGTCACCAGTTTGGTGGGCATGTCTTGGTGGACGCGCTTTGCGCGCTGCACACATTTTGCACAGATGCAGAAGAGTTTGCGCAAGTGCAGAGGTGTTCTACCTTACCTCACCGTTTGCAAGCCTGCACTCTCCCAGTCGCTTCAGCAACTGCCGCGCAGCAACTCTACTGTGCTGTGCAAAGCAGCTGCATTTCAAAAATAGAGGATAAAGGTGAGTATGGGAGCCCGGGCGTGCGGGTGGGTGGGTCAAACAGCAGACCGGAACCTCACTGCAGCAAACCGGTTTGGTGGCAGCTGCTCTTCGGAGCTACCGGTTCTACAGAACCGGTATATATTCTATAGGGCCGAACCAGTGGCATCCCACCCCTGATATGAGGACTGATTGCAAAAGGTACTTTTTCAGGACTATCATAACTTTCCAACCATCACTAAACAGAGTAATCATTAAATGAGGTATACCTATAAAAGAATCCTACTAAATCTAATAAATTTGGGAAGTATCTACTGTACTTCCAACTGGAATATAATCAGCCATATATCCACAGAAAAGAAAAAAAAAAGAAAAAAGAAAAATAAGCAGAAACAAACTATGTCATAATCAAGAAATTTGCCACAGTTCAACTATTTCAGGGTGACAAACTCAAGGTCCACGGGTCAAATCTGGTCTGCAGGATGCTTAGGTCTGGCCCATGGGGCCGCCCTGGAAAGAGTGAAGGATTGGTGCACAGTGCCTCTGCCAGCAAAAACAACACCTACCCTGGCTATGTGCCCCCAGCTCCCCAAGGTCAAACACAACCCTGATGCGGCCCACAATGAAATCGAGTTTGACACCCCTGAACTAGTGTGTGTGTGCATGTGTGTGTGCATATGTGTGTGTAAAACATTGCTACAACTTTAAAAGCTCAATTATAATGATGTGGGAAAATACCCGAACAAAGCTGAATACTATGTATGTTTATATGTATGTATGTATGTATGTATGTATGTATGTATGTATGTATGTATATATATATATGTGCTGTTTAGCTTCCTTCGGGTATTATTCCCACGTCATTGTAGTTCTGTTAAAGTTGTAGCAACGTTTCAGCAGAATCTCATCTGCCATCATCAGGCTTCTGTATGGAAGACACACTTCCATACAGAAGCCTGATGATGGCAGATGAGATTCTGCTGAAACGTTGCTACAACTTTAAAGAAACTACAATTGACGTGGGATAATACCCGAAGGAAGCTAAACAGCACAAATGTAAGTACCCGTGAGAGCTTAAAAAAACAAGTATATATATATATATATGTAGGTCTAGGTGTATTCGAGTCTTTTCCTATGTAAGATCAAGAGTATCTTGGCGACATTTCGGCGAGGTCCTACTCGCCATCCTCAGGCTGGTGCTTTCGGCTGGTGCTTGCACTGGCACGAAGCCGAAAGCACCAGCCTGAGGTTGGCGAGAGGGACCTCACTGAAACGTCGCCAAGATACTCTTAATCTTACACGGGAAAAGACCCAAACACACCTAGACCTACATATATATATTAGACTCTCTTTAAGAAATGACTCTTTATGGAAGACTTATAATAAAGGATATAAGAAGAGGTTATCGCCACAGTCCCTAGATTCTACATCTGTAGTGACTACATAAGCCATTCACTTCACTCTGAACTATCTATCATTCTGCATCACCCACACAATTGTCCTTTCAAAGCAACCAAGAGTTTCAAATACTTTTATTCTGCAAGCTATCTTACATTCCCAATATAGTTCTTTGTATAAGCTTTCAGATATATGATCCATTTGACTTTGGTAAGCCACGGTTTTGTGCCAGCTGGATTCCGAGAATATTTTATTTAGCATATTATCTTCTGTAAATTATATTTCTAAAAGGTTTGTGGATATTTTGAAGATTGCTCATTCTGCCTATTTTTTTCCCAAGTCTCTCAGCGCACATTTAACAGCACAAGGCAGTTTGACATTTTAGCACCACCTTCTGGGGAAATAGAAGAATGAAACAGAAATAATGATCCATTTCTAAAGTTTCATTTGAAGGACAACTATACTGCTGATATATGTTTGATACTGTTTGAGGAAAGCCATGAAATCCCATTGTACCTTGTTGGATTAGTGCAAAAGAAAAACTATCTGAACCCAGGAATTCCTAGTCACTATGGTGGTAGGGAAAGCAACAATGATTCAGCACCTAGCCCTTCCATGCTATTATCATGCTGATCCACTTCCTAGACTTAGTTTAAATACAGATTTTTAAGACTACACAGTGTTAGTATACTACAGGTGCAAAACCAAAATCAAATTGCAACTGAAAATACCCTTGTGCACTGACATGATTCTCCAAAACAGACCGAGTGACCTTCAAGAACTTTTATCTAATTCTACAAGCTGAGAACATTTCGTTCTCCAAACTACAAAACTAACTCATGCACTGTTTCTTTTAATACCAAACTTGGCATTTCTGCAGAATTTCTACAGGAAAATGCAGCGGCTTTTTCCAATTTATACAAAGTTCTATTTCTACTCTCATAGGTCCCCAAACGTTCATGGCAAGATCTTGAAGATTGAAGTACAAAACCTGGATACACACTTTTAAGCAACTGAGAATTACCTATGGTAACTCTGCCCCAGCTACTATCTCTCTAGACATACACAAAAAGAGCCATACAAAGATCATGGCACTGGGACCTGATGTCATATAAGCCCTACAGGAATTTCCAGGATCTAGAAACCAACTCTTAGACTTCCGACCACAAATCTGAAAAGATCACCATGGTCCATTCCTATTCATTCCTTAAGTGTTAGACTAGGTATCATCTAAAATTTATTGGAACAAGAATTACACGGAGTTTCTGCTTTACTCCTTCATCAATCACATCAAACTTATTATTTATTTAATTTATATCCACCTTAACTATCTTAGTCAGGATAGACAATTTAAAAATATTGACCTAAGTAAAATCTAATAAAAGCAGTTACAATCAACTATTCCCTTACTTCAATGAACAAGAGCTAAGCTGGCTAGGAAGACTTTTATTCAGCACAGTGATATTTGGTACTGAGAACATCTCCTAAGAGAAGTACATTCCATAATAAGAAGCAAGATAAGGGGAAAACCTCTTGGGTACTCATGAAACAAGTTAGCAAAACTTTTAAGAGAGTCTTTTTGGCTGATCTTAATGTCAAGAAAACTTAGCAGTGAGGGAGATAGCTTCTGAAATTGTCGTATCATAAGCTTTTAAAACACAAAACCAAATCTTCTGAGGCTTCCCAAACTAAGGAAACCTTCCATGTTGGTGAAGGATATTGCAAATGAAAAGAGACAAGAAATTAGAATTGTGCAAAAGGACTTCCCCAGTTGCAGATATGATGAAGGAACAACTTGCAAAATGATTCAGGACTATTTTGCATTCTGGATGCTCTCCAAATGACAACTCCCAAGATTCTTCATAAGAAAACAAGTAATTAATAGGTTAAATTAGCACTGACATTGTATTTATTCATGAAAAAATTATGTGTGGGGATACATTACTCCCCATAATATACATCTACATATGTATGTTTATATACATATACATATGTATACCTTTATATACATATGCATGTATATAAACGTATATACACCTTCTAAATATTCTGACTTTATAAGAACATATGTATTTCAATATTATGTTGATCAGTTTTCAGAATGTATTGGTCTCTCTACATAAAGAGAAAGGTCTTACAGAATGAATGAACATTTCATTTTCTCTAGGCTTCAAAATGTCAGGTGCCTTCATTTCATTATAGATGTTTTATTATTTATATTTTATAAATACTCCAATTCATAAAAAATAGGCACATTGCAAAGAACAGACTCACCTTTAAATAAGACCCATAATATTTGGTGACATATGGACTGTCACACTGACTGAGAACTGTTATTTCTTGCTGTATATCTTCTATTTCATCTTCAGCTTCTTCAAGATCAATAATTTTTATAGCCACAACTTTTTGTGTTCGATTGTCAATGCCTTTAAAAACTTCACCAAATGAACCTTTGCCAATCTTCTCCAGTTTTGTAAAGAGTTCTTCTGGATCTGCCTTCAAATTCTGGAAGAAATATTTCAATGAACACAATGAATAAAGTTGAGATTACTGAATTCTTGATCCTTCCACTTAATATGGAAGAAATTCCAGAAACAAGAAACTGAAAGGATTCAAAACAATAGATGAAAAATAAAGCAAAAATTTAAAAAAATAGATTTGTTTTAAAAAATTATAGGATCATTATATTTGGGGGTTTGCAAAACTGAAGGACTTGAGCAAACAACCAGGATGTTGGTTAAAAACAAAACAAAAATGGAAAGGGAAGTGGGGGTAAAGGTAAAGAGAAGGCAAGGGTATATGATCTTCTCTTTTGGCCATTACTTTGAAGATTAATTTTTACACACTATTTATTAAACATTTGCCATCTATCTCATCAATTTAAAATTCGACCTACAAACATGATAGTATAATTTTACTTCCTTTTTTCAATAAGCACTAAAATTACAACAAAAATGCTGTTTCAGGCTGTGGAATCTAATATTAAATACACCAGTGCTGTAATCAGTCTTTTTATTATAAACAAAAGGGAGCAGATTGATCAGAGCCACATATAACTTAAACATTACAAAAATTAACACAATTATTGAAGTTCCATTATTACTTAAGATTAAAACACCACATATATTTGGATGGGTTACAAATCTTCATAGATAACAGCCATAAATTGAAATAGTGGGAACGGATGAGGAAGGCAGCTCAAGGAAAAATAACAAGCAATCGTCACACTGAAATAGTCTGCTATTATGACTTCCACATAAGTGATCCACATCATAAACTACTGGAAGATGTATTTTAATTCATCTGTTTTTGTTTTCAATATTTTTGCATAGGCATAGAATGAATATATTTGATTTTTAATAATAATAAAAAGTATCTAAGCAGTTCAACTCTAGCTTAGTTTAGCTGATGTCAAGAAAATCTAAGCAGGATTGAGACACTATTGAAGTCCCTATGGTTTCGATGGTGAAGCTATATAAAATAAGCATTTCCTGGAAGTAGTAATGGTAAACCATTATTGTCAAAATAACAACTTGATCATACTCATGAAATCAGCAACAGTCAGTTCACGCACCAGAAAGTCTTTTCCTTCTGTGCCATGAACCTTTTGGAGAAAAGTCTGGAGAAACCTACCAATTTCTTCTCAGGAAAATGTATTTAAATGCATAGATCTAGGCAGCATTACAAATGAAACTTATTATGACACTCATGGAAAATATGTTATATAGTAATAGTATATGTATTTCATTATAGTAATAAAGCAACACCATAATGATTCTAGACAGTTTTTAGTTAGATGTACTGATGTTAATGAACATTTTTGGAGGGTAGAGGTCATAAATTCCTTTTTCTTGCATACATTATTGAAGGGAAAGTTATGTTTCAGTTAGTTTAGTCAAAATGGTTTAATCCATCTTTTTTCTACTCACATACAGACAAAACACTGAAACTTAAGACATCCATGTTTGCATCACACTCTGTGAAATTACAGGTAGTCTCTGACTTACAACAGTTCGTTTAATGAGCATTCAAAGTTACAACGGCACTGAAGAAAGTGACTTACAATTAATTGTGCATAGTGCAAACCATAGTTGACCAATTAGCATCTGCTTAGGGAGACGGGCAATTTTATTTTCTGCATAAAGGTAGTCCCCAACTTACAACCACAAATGGGACTGGAATTTGCATCCCTAAGCGATGTGGTCATAAAGCAAGATGTCATGTGACTTAGAAACCACAATTCCAGCACTCCTTATTAACCAAGAATTGTAGATCATTAGGCAAATACCCATCCTTATCCAACATACTTTGGGCATCATTTCTCCCAGTCCCAAATCTCAGTCATGTGTTGCTTCTAAATTCCTCCACCTGCCTATCTCCCTGCTTCCTACATGTGCCCCCCTTAACCCTGGTCAAGCAACCTGGCAAAAATAAGAATCCAGCCAATGGGGAAAGCTGGAAGTAATTTCACCCAGTGGGAAAAAACAGAAGGTTGGCTCCACATAGGAAGTGTGAGCCAACCCTATGCCAACCCCCAGCATTTTTCCATTGAGTGAAACCACTTCAGGCCTTACCCCACAGATCTGGTATGCTTATTTGCACCATGCTGCTGGCCCAGGCTGGGGAGACACATGTAGGAAATGTTTGCCAGAGATGCTGGAGCACCAGGGTTAGCATGGTGGTCCCAGGTCCCCCCCAAAAAAAGATAGCAAAGGCAATGAGGCAAGGTCAAAAATAGGTGTGGGGAACTGGGGAAGGAGGCATCTGGATGAATGAATGCTTGATGGTGCTTCCTGGGTACCAAAGCTTGGTGCTAATTGGGGCAAGCTGGGCTGGCCATGACTTGCATGGGCTGCTATGGCTTTGCACTATGCTGTGATGCAAGATCTTCTTGCAGCCCTAAAGCTACAGGGTTCTTTGACTGCTTGCAATGCAGGGTGTATGGTGCAGGGTAGCCCAAAGAGCAAAAATGAGGAGGGGGTGGGAGGGAGCTGAAGTGCCCCTGTAAATATAAGTGCAGGTGGGCTGCCAAACACCCAAGTTTTGATCACATGACTGAAGACACTGCAACAGCCATAACTTCAGAAACTGATCACAAGTCTATTTTTTTTCCAGCACCATAGTAACTTTGAACAGTGACTGAAGAAACAGTTGTAAGTCAAGGATCACCACTATTGTTAAAGGTCTACAACCCAGGCTGGAGGCATCATGCATAGGATGAAGAAAGAATAAGTCATCTCTCAGCCCCTAAACCCTCTTAAACACCATCATTAGTACATCAACTCAGTACAGGTAGTCCTTGAGTTACAACAGTTTATTTAGTGACCGTTCAAAGTTACAACAGAATGATAAAAAGTGACTTATTATTTTTCACACTTAAGACTGTTGCAGCATCCCCATGGTCACATGATCAAAATTTGGATGCCTGGCAACTGGTTCATATTTATGATGCTTGTAGCATTCTGGAATCATGTGATCAGCTTTTGCAACATCCTGACAAGCAAAGTGATGGGGAATCCACATTCAGTTAACAACCACTAACTTAAATTCAATGGTTCACTTAACAATGATGGCAAGAAAAGTTGTAAAACGGGACAAAACTCATGTAACAAATGTTTTGCTTAGCAACATAAATTTTGGGCCCAATTACGGTCATAACTCGAGGTCTATCTGTACAGTCAGACGCATGGCTCCACTTTGTGGTTATTTCTAACCTCATTTCTTTGGAGAATAAATGTCTACTTAAGCATAAGCATCAATTCAGGTTTAGACAACAATCTGTCTCATAGAATGTAGAGAAGAATGTTGGGAATTCATCCTGAGAGCCAAAGATTTTTCCAATTTGTCTTAATCTGTGTTAGATTAAACACTGAAGCAGGCGATAAGGAAGCAAAGTGCAACTGAGAATGGAAAACTGATAAAACATGGAGATGATATTGAAATTGTGACTCTGAACAGTAATTTATAATCATACTGTATGAAAGACTATTAACAGGATATAAAATTCCATGTTCAATAGGTTTTTTGGTGCTAATCCTAATACTGTATATACAGAAAAATCCAACATGCCAAATATAAATGTAATGCTTTGAGTTGACCATCTATACACGTGTGTGTGTGTGTGTGTGTGTGTGTGTGTGTGTGTGTAGGTAGGACATGATGATGATGGTAATGATGTTGGATATATCTAAATGCCAACTTTCCTCTGTCATAGATTTCAAGGTTAATATGTAGGCAGAATCAGGCCCACATAGTTTCAGCAAAGTTCCTGTATTTTTAACTTGCTCTTTCATTAATCCTATTTAAAAGTAAATCCTATTTAAAAAATTAAGAGCCCAAATTAATTAAGCAGCAACCATGCACTGGAAAGTCCTGAGCAAGTGAACAGTTTGTTTCCTTTCCTCAAGACAACCGGAACACAAAATGATTCACCTCAATCCAACAAAATGATGTTGAAAGTAACGCACAGAAAATCAGTTAGGTATACCCTATATTCCCTTTCATTTTGAACATGACATGATGATTCTAGGCACAAGAGCTACACAGAGCATTCCCTGTGTACTTTAAATAAAATAAAGCAAGGATCCTTCTCTTTGGAGCATGAAATTAACTATATCTTTTGCAAAGCTCACCTATCCTTAACCATTTCAACATCTGTGTGCACAAGCAACACTTCTTGGTAGTTCTCAGTGAAACCGTTGCCTGCAAATGCCCCCAGAGGTAACTGGGGACAAATAACAATATATTTAAAGATTAGTGCTGTTATAAAATAACCAGATGCATTTTCTTTGGATAGGCAAGTCTTTTTACGAGTAGTAGTAACTTTTTACTTTTCAGCTTTACCTAGAAGTGCACAGTATCCTAGGGATATGTGGCTGAAAGAGCAATAAAAATATATGTGTGTGTATGCATACACACATATACATACATACATACACACACACACAACACACACAGATATATGAACATCCAGAGAGGAGGTAAATGAGTAAAAAAGATGCAGATTCGCCTATCACACTGATTTCGCCCCTTCTGTGCTTCCCAAACTGTAAAAAATTATGCTGTGAAAAGTCACTTACGTGAAACTAAAATGAAGCTGGAAAGTTAATCACAGTATATCTCCATTGCGTGCTTTATTGTACTGACTGTTGACTTGTTTTTAACTATATGGGTTGGCTTCACTGCGAGTCTCTGAAATATGTAATTTTGATAAATAAGCAAACAGTGCTGCCTTAACCAGTTTGATGTCCCTTCCAGGTATGCTCAACTAAAGTTTCTATCATCCTCAGGCAGCATGGCTAATACTGGAAATTAGGACAAGAACTGCATTACAACACACCTGGAAAACATTTGGGAATTATTTCAGAATAATTATACATTATTATAATAATGTATAATAAACATAGCAAATTATTTCAGATGAACAATAGGGAATCTTTTCCAAAGGTTTAAAATGTAAGGATTTTCCTCTTTTAATTTAACTAACACAAAAAGACATGAAGGCTAGGAAGTTTTGAAGAACTGATGGTTTCAATTTAAGATATTCAAAAAGCCTTGTGAAAAAAAAAATGCAGGTAGTCCGGCACCAAAACAAGATACTTACAACCATTTTTTAAAATTATGGCCACTGCAGCATTCTGCATGTGGTCATGTGATCAAAATTCAGACACTTGGCAACTAAATCATATTGTTAATGGTTGCATTAGCCAGGGGTAATGTGATCTTTTGCAACCTTCTGACAAACAAAGTTAATGGGGAGGTCAGATTCACTTAACAACTATGTTACTAAGTTAATAACTGCAGTGATTCATTTCACAACTGTGGCAAGAAATATAAAACAAGGCAAAACTCACTTTATACCTCTCTTGCTTAGCAACCAAACTTTTGGGCTCAATTGTGATCATAAGTCTAGAATTACCTGCATATAATTTATTTGCAAAAAACTTGGACAATAAATTAAAAATCTAAAATAAAAAGACTAGTATATGAAGGTATTATGGAATAATATCAAAAACTCTTTTTGAAGAATGATGCAGAAGAACGGAGATATAAAGTGCTATTTACACAATTAGGCTGTGAAGGGTTGAAGGCTTAACAAGTAACCTCTATGGGATTTTCTGTTACAACTTGATTGATCAGTTGGATACTTGATTGATCCAATGGGAACAAGATGACTTTAAGTAATCTTCTCCCCATTTAAAAAAAGCATATTTAAATATAGCTGTTCTTGGATAATATCATACTGTATTTGTCAATGTTTTAAATCCCTTTTGATGGTTTGCTGGGATAAACTATGAATTACATTTTTATAAAGTAAAAATGTTCCATTTTTACCATTTATAATTGAACACCAAGAAGTCCAACCAGGATAAAACTCACTTTCACTAACAATTATATTTCAAATCACGTAAACAGTGAATTCACACACAAATCCGACACTGCCCGAGAGGCTCCTGGTGACTTTTGTACTATGATCCTGGACCCATCACCGTAGTGGACTTTTACCTGCCAAAAGACAGCTTACCTGCCAGGTAAGAGCAAAGTAAGTAGGCATAGTGTATTTTGGACTAATTTAATTAATACTTCTCAGATTCCTTCTCCACTTTAAAACAAAATTCCTTTGTTTTGCTCCCACTTTTGTGCTTAGCTTGATTTGCATTGTTCACAATGCTGCAAGAGGTATATGATATAACCGATATGGGTATATCAGATATACACAACCCTTGTTTATCAGAGCCCTCCTGTACAGGAGGCAGCACACAATGAGAAATAACCAGAAGATGGGAGAAAACAGAAAACATGGAATCTTTATAACTTCTCCTTCTTAGTCAAACACTGATAGGCTGTAACTTCAGCGTCCAATTAATGTCTTTTAAAAAGATGAAGAAGGTGACCTTTGAAAGGAACTATGAAAAAAAATCAATGATCTGAGCAGAAGATCTGAACATACAGCAATCTTGAGGCCAGAGAAATTGGGTAATATTCTGGGCGCTACACAGAGTCTGTTAATTGAGGAAAAACTCAGTATCTTTGGTTCAAAATTCTCGTCCCACTTCTATTTTTTGATCTACAGGGTACAAGGTGAGGATTGTCTTCATATACAACCACACTTCAGAGTTCTGGAATTCACAGGACCTCCGAAAGTGCACAAGCCATTGAGGATCTGAGTTATCAGGCCCAGCGAGTCCTAGAATTCAAAATAAAAAGATACAATACCCTGGTAGCCCACTACATAGTTTGCTTGTTTTTTGCCCAGCTACAGCTTCCCTGTTGCCATTCAACCTCTCAAATATATATGCACAGTCCAAATACATCAAAGGAGAAGAGCCTGAAAGGATCCATTTCGTGAGTGATTTTCCTTAAGGTGTAAATTTTAAACTCCTCTACCCACCCCCCAAGGATTACCTCAGGAATGACACCCCAATGCTGCCTCCCCTCCCTGCCTCTTCATTTTGTTGACCAACCTTCATCAAAAGAGCAAGTGAAGATATAAAGCATTTAAAAGAGGGAGAGTGTGTGTCTGTGGGGGAGGGGGGAATAGGAGGAGAGAAAGAAAGAGGGAGGGAGGGAAAAAGGGAGAGAGGTAGAGCGAAGGAGAGAAGAGAGAAAGAAAGAAGGTGTGGAAGGAGGGGAGAGCAGGGGGAGGGAAAGGGGGAGAATGGGGGGGCAGAGTGTGTGGGGGGGAGAAAAGAGCGAGGGAGGGAAGGGGAGAATGGATCCCCAACTAACATTCTGGCCCTGTCCCCCTGCAAGTCGAGCTCCAAATGAGAAGCTGGCACGTGCACCAAGGGAGCAGCGCCAGGACGCCCTGAAGTGAACCGCCCGCCCTCCCCTTCTTCCGGCAGATCAAGAGGGGTCCGCAGATGGCGCCTGGGTTGTTGCTTGGTTCTGCCGACCACGGCAACTTCGTGGCAAGAGAGGCGGCGAAGCGGGACCCTCCCTCGTTGCCAGGGGCGCAGATGGAAGGCGGCTGCCCCTCCCGGCCCGCCTCTCCCCCCCCCTGATGCCCGCGCCCCTGCAGAGGGGCTGACACCCGCCGGCGAGGAGCTCGTGCCAGCCCCCGACCCGATACCGCAGGACTTCTTCCCCCGCCCCCCCACACAGCCCCTCCCTCCCGCCAGCACCCCGGAGCAGCTTCCAAGCCCGAGCTGGGAAAGCGTAGGGAGGAGGGAGAGAGAAGGCCGGCGCGGTGGGGAAAGCGGGCCTGCTTGCTCACACTGCATCCCGGCAGGCCAGGCTGCTGGACAGGGGAAGTGAGCCATGATGACGGAAGCGCAGAAGCAGCGCTGCTCTTTCCCCTCCTCCTCCTCCTCCCCTCGAGCCCCCTCCCCTTCCACCAGCTCCGGGCAGGACCCGAAGGATTCACATCAGCCTCCGATCCGTACAGCGATCCTCCGCTCCCCAAACCCCCCCCCCTCCGCACACACACACACACACACACCCCCAAAAAGAACAGGACCCAGTACGAGGAACGTGAGAGAGAGCTGCCTGGTTGGTTGGTTGTTGGCTGCCTGGCTTTGCGTGCGCGCGCGCACATCAGCCGGGTTGGGGAAGGAGGCGGGCCAGCGAGGCTCCGCCTCCTGGCGGACGGGGGAGATGGTGGCACGCCGCGCGGGGCGGGGAGAGTGCAAGCGGGAGGAGGGAAGAGGAGGAGGGGGGGGCAGCGCGAGGAGTTTTCCGGGTCTTCTTGCCCCCCCCTCCACCCTGGGAGGACTTTTATCATTATTATCATTATTGTTATCATTATTATCGTTATTTGTCGTTATTATTTCTCGGACACGCTGGAAGCGTCGGAGGGAGAGGCTCGCTCCTCTTCTGGTCTGCGGGAGGCCCGAATCCAGCCGTGTCAAAGGAGGCAGCAGCGCGGGGCCGTCATGAACGCTCTTGATTCCCAGCCACGTGTGGAAAAAAGAGCCAAGGGCCCTTTGTGAAAGGAGCCGCTTTGCCCCGTCCCGTTCCTCTCGTCCTTTCCCGGGAGGGTCTCCCGAGTCCCATACGGGCATCCTTGGCCAAGGTCAGCTCCGGGGCTTTCGCTCCCTCTGCGGAGAAGGTTGCAAGGGAAGCCGCCGCCGCCGCCACCCCCGACCTCTGCGAGAGCCGCCCGGACAGGCTTTGCCCTCTTAATGCGGGCAATGGGTCCACCCGAGTCCTGCCTGCCCCCTTGCTGCTGACCCCCGGCCGGAGGAAGGCGGAGCGAGCGCCTTTGAACGGCCGCGAACTGGAAGGGGGGAGGAGGAGGAGGGCTGGGCCGCTTCCTGCTCTCCTCCTGCCGCCTTTGCCGCAGAGGGCGACCTCGGCCGACTCCCGCCTCAGCTGCGGATCCAGCCCGAGCGGGCACCTGCGCCTGGCCCGGGACGCCCAACTCTGGGCAGGTGCAGGCGAGGTGGAAAAAAAACACCATTATTTCTTTTGCCTGAAATCCCTGAAGTGATGTATGAGGCAGCTTTTTCTACCCAAGGGCTGTGGCCTTTCCTGTTCGACCCGGTGACAAAAATAAGCTGCCTCAGTGCCGAATATATTCTTTTTTTTTTTTCCTTTTTAATTGACCAGATTCGAGATCCGTTCACCCACGAATTGGGATGCAAGGGCCAGATTAATTTGGCTTTCTACAGTGTGAGGTACAGGTAGTCCTTGGCTTAGGACCACAATTGAGCCTGAGATATCTGTCATAAAGTGAAACATTAAGTGGATTTTGCTCCCTTTTACAACCTTTCTTGCTCCAGTTGTTAAGTGAATCGCTGCAGTTGTTAAATGAATCTGCCTTCCGCGTTGGCTTTGCTTGTCATAAGGTCACAAGAGAAGATCATGTCACCCCAGGACGCTGCAACCAGCATAAATATGAGTCAGTTGCTAAGTGTCTGCATTTTCATCACATGGTCTCAGGGAAGTTGCAGTGGTCGTATGAAAAGTCATAAATCACTTTTTTCAATGCCATTATAACTTTGAACCGTCATTAAATGAACTATCGTGAGTTGAGATGTACCTATATGTTACTGCAGTCCCTTTTTCAAATAATCTGTGATAGTTAACTTCTGACATGTTTGTGTTTTTTTGCTCTTTAAAATACAAACAAAAATTACCAGTTTGATCTCTTTTTTACTTCATAGCAGAATTAGATGGATAGAGAAGTCCAATTTCCAGTTTGCTTTGGGATAAAGGGAAGATCCTGAAATAAGCTTAATTCACTGTTAGGCACCTCTGTTTTGTTTGTATCTGTCTTAATTATTAAGCACGTGATTTTATCCTGTTTGAGAAAGTTGTTATTGTAAAAAAATGAAAGAAATCTAGGGTGCTGGAAAATCAAGGGTGAAGCCCCTCAAAGCAATTAATCCAGGCTGTGTGGGAACACAAGGCTGCACTGCCCATGGCCCGCGGGAACCCACTCCGCCCACTCACCTGGCAAACTTGCCTGCTAAATTGCTGTTTTTCCTTTTTTTTTTCCCCTCTGACCATCAGCTGTTCTGCTTTGCCAGGAGGTTTAGATTAGCGAGAAAGCAGGAAATTTCTTGCTTTCTAGCTAATCTTTAGCTATTCAGCTCAGCTTAAAAGCAGAGCCGAACCTCCCTTAGGACTGAAGGCTCTATTATTCTATTATTCAGTGCAGACTCAGATAGCTGATGGCAGAAACACAGATCTCTAAGTGAATCTGATTCTGTGAGCAACTCAATCTGCCTGCCTGCTTTGCCTAATTTTGGGTAAAAGTTGCTCTTTTTTAATAAAAAATTCAACATTTACATACAAGGTGTGTTGTGAATTAATTTTGTGAGTGGACTTGCAAGCAAATTTTATGTGACAGACTCAGGTAGCTGATGGCAGAAAGATTGCTGAAACTGATTCTGTGAGCAACTCAATCTGCCTGCCTGCTTTGCCTGATTTTGGGTATTTTTTAAATAAAAGATTCAACATTTACATAAATATTTATAATATTTACATACATGCCATGCTAGTCACATGACCACCAAGCCACACCCACAAATTAGACTACACCAAGAACCAGTTGTTAAGAAATTTGAATCCCACCTCTGCCTCTGTGTGTTTGTGTGTGTGTGAGAGAGAGAGAAAAAAAAAGGTTAGATCATTTCTCTCTCTCTCTCTCTCTGTGTCTCTCTCCCACCAACATCAGCAAGCCACCATCAGTCAAAATTCATATTAGTGGTCCCCGGGATTTAAAATTATGAGTTTGGTGGTNCAGTCAAAATTCATATTAGTGGTCCCCGGGATTTAAAATTATGAGTTTGGTGGTCCCTGAGGTCCAAAAGGTTGGCTACCTCTGATCTATTGGATTGTTGTTTCAGGGGTATTCCTTTACCAAAGTTCCCCAACTTTGTAGCCCAGGGAGGTAGAGGGGATGGTTCCACATGAATGGTGAACAAGCACATTGTGCAGCTCCATTTGCATGAGCAGCAGGTACATGCGCCCACATGCACCCGGAAATAGAGTACCGGCACACACACACTCTGCTCATGCTAGTATGGACTCATCCACTAATTCCATGGCCCAGTTCCAAACAGCTCAAGGCCTAGTAATGGACTGTGGCCCAGAGGTTGGAGACCCCTGCCTTACCAGATTCCTCAATTCCTTCAACAGTGACAAAGCTAACGTACTGGAGAACACTCAAATCTCAAAAATTCAGCGACATACTCAGAGATGAATCTGCCTTGAAAGTAGCCCACAGCGAACAGTATAGCTTAGTCAGACCTCATGAGTTGGCCCCAGAAAATGTTTTATAAGATTTGCCAAAGTTCAATTCCAGGGAGAGTCATGGGTTTTGGATTTTGGATCCTTTCTATAAGTTTAGCCCATTTGAGACCTTGGTTGAAAAGGTTTCACCCTGTGATGCATCGGTTTGCCCAGTTAAAGATTACAGATAAGACTTTTAGCAGTAAATACCGTGTTTCCCTGAAAATAAGACCGTTTTATTTTTTTATTTATAAAAAGGCACCTGGTCTTATTTTGGGAGAGATGTCACCCACTGACTAACCTCACTTGTGCGCATTGCCCCCAGCCTCTTTTTTTGCTGTCAGAAGCCTTCAGGAATTATTACTGCAGCCAACAAGGCTTTCCTTAAGGCCTCTGCAGCCGATAACAGAGCTCTGGATCGATCTGGAGCTTTGTTATCAACTATAGAGGTCTTCAGGAAAGCCTTGCCAGCCTTGCTGGCTGCAGAAGAAATGGGCTGGCAAGGCAGGTGTCGGGTATGTGAGGCCTGGCTACAACTGTCCAAAGGTAAACAGTAGGGCAACTCCATCCCCCCACATCCCCACCCTAGCTTAAATTTTACCCGTGCACTCTGGAGTGGGTAAGATCTTAAATTAGGGCTTATTTTGAGAGGTAGGGTTTATATTGGGCGCATATGTAAAAATCTAGCTAGCACTTACTTTCAGGGTAGGTTGTATTTTTGGGGAAACAAAGTAGATGATGTGCCATCAAGTCATTGTCACTTCTTAGCAACCACATATATAGACTTCCTCCATGACAATCTGATCCTAACATGGTTTTTCAGGCTTTTTAATGGGGCACCCATCACTCTTGTAAACTGAGTCCATTTACCTACCCTATTGCTCGTTGTCCTCTTCTACTTTTTCCAGTTTTCCCAGCATTACAGCCTTTTCAAGAGATCTAGATCTTCCCCTAAATTGTCCAAGTGCAATCATTTGAGCTTGAATATAGAATAGACTTGGAGAAATATCTTATAAGAACAGAGTGTAAGATTTAAAACGAACAGAAAAAGACACCTGAGGTTCCAAGGATTAGAAACTACATAATCCAACAATTCGATAAAGTAGTGGAATCAATTAAAATCAGGGTACTTCTTGATTTCTTCGGAACTACTCATTCATTGCCTGTTGAGGACTACTTAGAAACTTTTTGGACATATCTCCAGCCATTTGGAAATACTACTAACCATGCTGGGCACTAGCCATGATACATACCGTGTTTCTCATATAATAAGGCCGGGTCTTATTTTTTTTTGAACCCCGAAAAAATGGCTAGGCTGTCTTTTTGGGGGTGACTTAATTCCCCCCCTTGCATCTTCAGGTGGGCGGGTGGCGACGGCTTGGATATTGACCTCGGCATTGATGGGGCACTTCGTATCGGGGTCAATGCAGGCAGCACCATATCCGGGTGTGCAACAAAAGTACTTCCTAAAGTACTTCCCCCACCATTCCCCCACCATTTCGCATGTTTTAATATAACAGGCCTATAATATAGGCCTTTAATTTGGGGGGAGGGGCTTAATTTCATTTCATGCCTATAAAATATGCTGGGACTTCCTATTGGGGGAGGCCGTATTTTTGGAGAAACAGGGTACCTACTGCAAAATCACTAATCCTCTGCTTCTCTGGCAGAAGAAAATATTTTTCTTTCACCCTATTCCATAAATGGATGACAGAAGGTCATCCTAGGTTGTGTAAATGCCCTGGATGCCTGTCCTATAGTCCAACTTGAGAAAAGACTGCTTTGTGTGTTAAAAGACAAAAACGAAGATCGGCAGTGTATCAGCTGACTGATCCACTCACCAAGAATGAAGCAAAGCCTTTCTTCCATCTGCAGCATTGTGCAATGGTGCTCCTTGATTGCTCAGGATAGTTCTAAACATGTTTGAGGTCCCTGAGTGGCGAGGACAAAGCGGAGAAAGGCATGCATTGAGTTTAAAGGGCCTTTGAGATACTTTGCAAATGAGCAGATAATGATGTGGTGGAGTATGTATATTTAATTAGACAGAAAAGGGTGAAGGAGTAGACCAATTTCTCCTACTTGTATAATGAATTTAGAGTCTGAGGACCTGGAAAAGAGAGAATACCACGAGCAGGGACATACATTTATAAAGCCATCCCCAAGTTGTTTAGAACAGTGGGAATATTTGAAATTTTAATAGGTATGTCATGCGTGCATTTGCCAAATGGTTGCCACTGGAGAAGATTGCTTGTCAATCCACACAAAACAGTTGTCCATACACTTTTATGGTGGTCCAACTCACATCTGATGACTTCAGGAAGCTTTATGTATTTATCACAAGTTCTTGCTAAGGCAGCCACACTCAACATTCACATTTGAATTGTACAAAGGAAAAAGTTCTGGATATTCCCCGTTCAGAATTATAAAACTAAAGCCTGGAAATATGGCAGTATTTCTATGATCAGCCCCCCCCCCCTTCCTGTTTGGTTGTTCCANATCAGCCCCCCCCCCCTTCCTGTTTGGTTGTTCCATTTTAATAATGTTAAGCCATTCTAAATTACTGTGCGGTGTAATCTGGTGTGATAAATCTTTCTTCAAGGATGGAGCAACATTGGTTGTCTTCTTCTTCTGAAAAAGAAAGCTTGGACTGTATTGGTAAGAACCACATTTTATTTCATTTGCCTTGATTGTCTCACGATGCAATTTCCTTCCCCGCCCCCCCATCGCAACCACAGCAACCATATAAAGTTAGGCTTGGCAGAATCCTTTGGCAGAAAATTAAGGTGTCTAGTGTAGTATCTGACTGTAAACATTTAGCTGGCTCAGATCAATCTCCAGGAAGAAGTGTATATATAACATAAACATTATCGGTACGGCAGAATAAAAACCCTTGCAAATCATTGGGCCTATGTATAGCAGGAGACATAAATGTCTATTTGCTATGAATATTTACCTTCTTCCATATAAAATTAAAGTAGTTCTGTATAAAAATAATACTCTGAGTGTCTTTTCACAATGGCCAAGTGCAACTAGATTCAGATTTTATCTAAGTGCAGCCTTCTGCTAACTAAGAAAATGAAAATCTCTGTTCTTCACAGGAGAACTGATTTCTTAATCTTCAGCCACAGGCATGGGTGTTCATTTTGTGATACTCTTTACTCTTTCCTGTTGAATAAGACAGCTTATCCAGCTTGTCCCTTATGAATCTGAAGCTTCAGGTGCAATGTTTCGCGTGTTAATTTACATTCTTGTTCTGATTTCAAACATATTTTCATATCTTAGTTTGTAGCTCAGATCCAACTTCATTTTCATATGTGTGTTTTTTCTTTTCCAGTTGATCTTTTTCTTTCTTCTTCTCGTCTTCTTCTGCAAACTGCGCTTCAACCTCAGCTGGATCCACATAGGTGTAAAAATAGGCCATAACAGCAAAAACTATAGTAACTGCAAACAATAATGCTGCAAAGAGAACATATTCTGCCCACTGTGAAAAAAGAGAAAAAACAAAAAGGGGATATAAACAGGATTTTTGTCTTGCTAATGAATGTCTACATTGGCTTAGAGAACAGAAAGGTTTTCTCTTCTGAGGTAAAAATTACTATTTTTTAGGCTTCAGAATATAACCTCAATCGAATCTAAGGTACTTGCAGGAACTAGTACTAATATAGAAAATTAAAGTCATATTTGGATCACCTCGGAAATCCTTTCCATTTTCTACACTTTAGTAGAAACTTTCCATACTTTTCTTTCGTTGTCATATCTAAAGCACTACAAGTTGTATGCCTGTACAATGTCCTTCAGCATCTTACAATCACATATCTGGGGGATGATATCACATTGCATGACTCATTTTACACCATTCTCATGTCACTAGACTTGTGAAGTTCACCTACAGCATGTTAATCATTTCTAGATATCAAGAGGTCTTCAATTTCTCAGTCCTCAGCAGCAACAGCACTGATCTTTAGTCCATGATATTTATACTACAACCTCCAAGCTACCTGGTATGAGTCAGATTTGGGGAAATTCTGACCCAGTGACAATTCTTAGCTTCTGACCATTCAATGACACTTCCATTCTGCCTTTGGCCTCAGGTAATGCTAGAGATGGCCTAGAGGTGGAGCTCTCCCCTCACAATCAGGAGGCTGTGAGTTCGATCCTAGGTAGAGGCTAATATTTTGAATAAACTCTCCTGCTCGAGCAGAGGGTTGGACTAGATGACCTCCAAGGTCCCTTCCAACTCTGTTATTCTATGAGCATTAACATCAGGAGAGCCTGATTCCCCTAAACCAAGGGTATCAAACTCAAGGTCCACCACCCGAATCTGGAGACTGGCCTATGGGGCTGACCTGGAAACCTCAAAGGACCAGCCCGCAGTGCCTCTGCCAGTGAAAATGAAGCTCCGTTTTCATTGGCAGAAGGTTGTAGGAGGCCATTGCAGCCAAAAACAGAGCTCAGAAGCTTGTTTTTGCTGGCAGATTGTTCAGGCCACTACAGGCACCCCCGACATGAGTTATGTCAAGCTGGCTACACCCACCCTGACAACTCCCATCCGGATCCCCCTTCAATGTCAAACACAATACTGCCCTCAATGAAATTGAGTTTGACAACCCTGCCCTAAACTATGATCATCCTATGAAGAAAGGCTCAGTTAGAACATACAGTTAAGGCAAACAATGCATATATATTTCTGGACAACTTTGTCCCACACGTGACGTTTTTAAAGGGGTTAAAATTTACTGGGCAACAGGGGGGAAAGTATCATTTAGAAAAAACTTCAACTTTAGTTCTTTGGGGACAGAAATTCCTTGAGGAAATTTTCAGCAACCATGCCTAGGATTGTACCATTGGTCCTTTGATTTAAGATAGGGAATCGCTTGCTCAGAGATATGTCCTAGTCTATAGCTTTCCCCAGTAGTAGAGCAATTAGGCTTAGTTTTTTTTTATTTTAATTTTTACAATTAGAGTATTTTAATATTAAAAATTACTTGCCAGCTTCATTTAATGACACTATCTAGAAGGAGACTGTCTACCTGCAGTGGTCCATGCTGTTATAATCTCCCATTTTGATTACTGGAGTTTTTAATTATATATGAAATTTGCTTTAAAACAGTCTAGAAATCTATTGCAATACAGGACTATTTTCTAGACTTTTTTTAAAAAAAATTCAGACAGGAAGTTATATTCATAATATGTTAGTCTACTATGATTTCTTATTTGTTTTCAGGGCCAATTCAGTTCCATGGGTTTAAGCAATAAAGTTTCACATAGGAGAGATCTTCATATACTAAGAGAAGATTAGTATACCTTATTAATATACCCATACCTTATTCATAGCTTATCTTTTTTTTAAAAAAAAAAGTCTCTTCCTTCTGGATCTTACGTGTAGCAACATCTAGGAAATCTTTTTTGATAGGTATTTTGAGATCCCCATCCCAAGTAAGTCCAACCACCCTCAACATGATTGTCTTTTTAGTTCTAGATGAAAACATTTTTTTCTAGGATTTAAGATCTGATTTTTTTTTGTTCTTAATGCTATTTGTGGTTTTGTTTTATTGATACTATGCAATATATTTTCTTTCACTGTATTTTATTAAAAAGTAAATAAGTAGTTTATTGAATAAGTTTCCAGACCAATTCAAGGTACAATACATGCATATCTTTTAAAATGAGACACTAAAACTAATAAAGTACAGAGATTAATTCTGTATTCCTTGTTGATTAGTAAAGTTGATCAAAGTTTTGTTTTGGTTAATAATCATTTACCTGTTCTTCAAGTTTTGAAGCACCAGCTATAATAAGAACAATGATATTGCCAAAGGCCACAGTCAATAGCCAGCCAGCCTGCAGCACAGACTTCATGTTGGTAGGTGCCTACAGAAATAAGATATACAATTCAATAGTTTCAAACCTTGTTTCAAAATCTAGTAAGGGATATTTAGTTTTAAGGATTTGCAAAATGCTTCAGCATCAACATAGTCCTGTGATCTTAACTGTAAACAAAACTCAACCATCTCAAGATGACCGGTTCTGAGGAAACCATGTTGAAATGGGTTGTTGTGATTGAGCTGAGGTTTTTCTCATCACAAATGAAATCCTATATTCATTTTTTTCTGAAAAAAAATGTCTTATGTTGTCAACAGCACTCAACAGTCTAACAGCAGGACTGTTATAAAGCCAAGTGAGTTACCTGTGAATATGAAAATTCAAGTCCAGTCACTGAAAAGACAACTTCAGCAGAAGTCATAATGAAATACTGGGGGATTTGCCATGCCATACTGATTGTATTGGCTTGAATATCTTCAATGTATTTAATGTTTAGTTGCTTGCCAGTACACTGAAAGAAAGCAAAATATATTCATATAATACCTTTTCCTAAAATAAGGAAAAAGATACCAAAATGTAATTTCTTTTATTGTTGTATCATATATATCTGAAACCTAGGCAGTCTTAACCTGAACCTAGCCTCCTTTCCTTCCATAAAAGAAGAAGACAGAAAAACCTCAGTTATTTCCATAATCATATTGTCACTCAATCTAAGCAGACCTTCCCGTTTTAAAGGTGCAGCATGGAGGGAAAATCTGTTGCCCTCTCAAGATCATACAAAAATCTCATATTCCTTGTGTCATGTCATACAGAACCCAGAAAATCATAAAAAACAGTATGGTTTTCGTATTTTTAAAATTCTTCAAATTAATTAATTAATTAATTTTGAATACCATACAATTTCTTTGGGTAGATGACAAATTATAACATAGAAAAACAATACAACCCCAAAACAAGATAGCATCTGAGCAACATGTTCTCATACAAACCTATGGAGAGATTTCCAACTGTTATCAGGGAGTTAGTTAAAAACATCAAGATAGTGGCCATAATCAAGATTTAAAAATAGCAAAGTTTTGATCACACCATCTTCATGTGACGACCAAAAGTTTAAGTATTGTAAAAACCCACTCCTTATTTACATTGTATTTTCCATTATTAACCACAATATTGAAAACACATCTGCCTATAAACAAAAATACAACTTTAGTCCTTTCCTCGTCTCTTTTATTTGACACCTGTGTTAGTGCAACAATCATTAAAATAAGGTGAGAATGCTAACAATTCAATTAAGACTGTATTATAGGGGGTTAAATCTTTGATTGGCTATGTATTTTGTTAATTTAGGCACAAAGTTTAGAACTTACCCCTGTGACTATAATAGTGTAAGCACTGCCATAACCAAATGACATGGATGAAACTGTACACTCTTTATTACCAATTTTAACAGTAATACTGTTTCTGGAAAAAGCAATAAGAAAAATTAGGCACTGATAACATAATTTCCAAACATAACTTTTTTTAAATCATATCCGAATTTTGGAAAGAATATCAAAAATAAATGTAAAGAAAGCCTATTCATATTATGAGCATCACCCCAAAGTAAGTTTGCAAACTTTCATTCTTGATTGTAAAATGGGTATAGCAGGCTTTTTAAGATAGTTTGTGACAATTCCCAACAGATTATTAACATGTTCCTGCTACCTGTAATCAACCAGCATAACATTCTTCCAAGTGTGTCTCATTAGAAATAGAAACTTGCCCAGCTCTTTTACATAATCACAGAAAGAGCCTGCAATTTACAAAACAGGCTGGTTGAACAGTTAGAAAACAAGCAGTCTGCTGCCAAAAAGATGATAAACTCGAAGCAAGCAACACAGGGATTGTATTCATTTTTTTAACAACTGGTTCTGTGAGCATGGCTTAATTGGTAGGCGTGGCTTAGTGGTCATGTGACTGGGTGGACGTAGTTTGGTGGTCATGTTATTGGCTGGGCATGGCCAACTCAATATCACTCACATTTCAATATATCAATTATATTGATATATATATCAATATAATTGATATACATATCAATATCAGCACACATCTCCTTGCCTGGCCTCTCATGACTATGGGGATGCTGCAACAGTCATAAGTGTGAAGAATGGTCATAAGTCACTTTTTTCAGTACCATTGTAACTTTGACTGGTCACTCCACACAAGCAAAGTATCAGCAAAGGAGGGGAAAAAAAACTCCAGAGAGGTTCCTGAGATAGGAAATTTAGTCCTGCCAAGAATGTAGTAAGGGTTAACAGAGAGGCAGTTTCTGTAAGCAACACCAGAATGTTTCCTTCCTGCCTTCCTTACAGGATTAGGCCAGTAATTTCTTCTAACAACCGCTTCTCTGAACTGCTTAGAATGTTAACAACCGGTTCTAACGAACAGGTGCAAACTGGTAGAATCCCATCCCTACGGCAATAATAGTCTACAAACAATGAACACCTAAGAACTTTTCCTAAGTCTCTTTGTATTCAGCTGCTGCTTTCAGTATTTTACCAAAGTAGAGATGTTGGTAAGCCTATATCTAGGATTCTTTTCCATTAATGAAATAACATACATCATTTGTTTCGCTCTATGAAATGTTTTCCTCTCAAAATCAACCCAAACAACTCCTTTTTATTTCAACTCAAATGTTATCTTGCTCATGTAAAACTACATCACTGATGTAAATTATTGTACTATTTTAATGTGTTTTGCAAGCTTTTAAAATTTAAAAAAAATCTTTGTCTGTTATTCAGGATTCACCACTTCACCCAATGATGAAAAGAGGTAACGGGCATCGGTAAGAAAATTAAAAAGGAGTTCTTGTCTCTCTCCATTCCTACTTTTTTTCCCTTTCCTTTTCCCACTTTTGACTGTCCTGAAACTTGTTTCTCAAAGGTCCATTAGTTTCATTATTCATTATTGTCATATTTGCTTTCTCCTGTTTTTTAAACTATTTTTCTTTCACCTGTGACACTCATAGGAATTTTACCTACTCATGTCTGATGCACACTGAAACACCGCAGGCCAAGATGAGAAAAATGGCAGCCACCATGTTTTGGGGGAATTGCCACTGTGCTAACCCAGAATGCCTAGACCTTGATGATTATCTAAATCAAAGGTTAGATTCCTTAAGATGTCATTTTCTCACCCAGGTTAAGAATAATTTTAGAATCCAGTGTAGATAAGAAAAATGTGACATGAACTCTTCAGCACAGTTGTCAATCAACTAGTAGATCATAACTTAAATTACAAACTTTATTACAGGTAAATTTACTAGTCTATTATATGAGATGTACACCTTAATTGTGTTCTATATGTAAATGGGTGACTCCAAATCTACAAATCTGATTGGCTAAGGAAACTAAGCATTGGATTGGTTCAC
>BHFT01021659.1:0-21544 GCA_004320025.1 Laticauda laticaudata
ATGGAACATTTTTCTCGTCCGTTGTGTCCTTTTTACTAACGTTTTGCATCCGTTGGACAGTGTGACAGGGCCTTAAGGTCATATTCAAAATGCTAAAAGGGACATGTTGTACTTTTGTATGGGAAGTATTCAGCTAAAAAAAAACTATTGAAAGGATGTTGCACAGTTGTGGAAAGCTCTGGAAACTTGCTGAAAACAGTAAAATCAATGGGAGGAAATTAATCTGGATACTTTGGTCCCACACTTCTGCAGAGTGGAACTCATTATATGAAATTGGCTTTATGAAGAAATAAGAGGGTACCATCTAACCAATATAGAAACAGATTGGAGAGACAGGGATTAGTTCTACCACCTCAGTTACTTTGTTTATGGTCAATAACAGGTTCAGTTTCCTGAACATCCATGTCTTCATTGTGTTTCATTATTGTTCATGACTGTTTTTGTTGTCACTTCATCTCACCAACAGAAAGCTGAAATCTATGGATAGTTCTTATTCTGATAATATTTACATGAAGTAGAAGACAGATCTACTGATTATAAATACAATATTTACACAAACACACATACACTCATGTATTACAGCCAGAAGAAATTTGGGGAAATGGACTGGGATGTTTCTAATAAATTCTCTTCTGGTTTTTGTGTAATCTCATGCAATGAAATATTAGTTCTGCATTGTTATCAAGAACTGTGATATTACAGGTAAGACTAATTTCCAGGAGAGATAGAAACAACACCTTTAAACTGCATATTGGCAATTAGCTGTAACACCAGCCCTGTTCCCCTTCTTTTGGGAGTGATGACTTCTTTAATTGAATCCATAAAAAGAAGTGCATGAGAAGCAAATCTTGGTCATAATATTTGCACAACTGTGAACAGGGATACTTTATTAGAAGCAATCAGAAAAAGCCAGAGACCCATTGGGTGGAGACTTTAGTTCTTAGATTTCTTTTTATGATGGTAAGGGCAAGAAAAAAAATCACTTATATTTCCTCTTTATCACCTTACATTTCACATTATCAGATATTTGATAATTGAGCAGAGTTCCCCAGGACAGTAACTGTCCATATTTATGTGTCATTAAAAGAATATCAGAAATACACCTTACTTTTCCAAATCACCAATTATCACAATTTATATGTTTATGTTAAAAGCAAGACGTCTTCAACTAGACTACCCAATAACTTCCTAGGGCTTGAAGGAGTGGTGAGATTCAAATTTGTTCCTACCAATTCTGTGGATGTGGCTTGGTGGGTGTGGCTAGGTGTGCTTGGCAGGGGAAGGTTACTGCAAAATCCCACTCCCTCCCCATACCAATAACTGTACTTTCTGTTGAACAATTTTTTTTTCAAAAATGAAAAACAGTAATTCCATAAGGCTGGGAAAGAAACTACTGTATAAATATCACGGTATACCATATCTGGAGATGGCTGTGTAGAATTATTTAGAAAACTTAGCTGAAGTTTTCACTGACAAGTTCAGCAGTGATGGAGAAACTTTTATAAATGACAACTTGCACACCACTTTTAACCTTCTTCTTCAGCACTCAACCTATAGACATGCTATATTTCCTGTGTGATCTGAATTTGAGAGGTCTGCCCCAAAATTATCAGTAACATACTGTGGCTATGGAGATGATTGTAGTACTCACTGTTGCCCAAAATAATCAGTCTGTACATATCTATTTGTTGTTTTTATTTTATATTTTATTTTATTTGTGATGGTTTATTTCTTTTGAATGTTTAATCTTGTTGGCCATCCACAGTCACTGTTGTGAGATGGATAGCCATATGAATTGGTGAAATAACACACAATTTAGTTATTTAAAATAAAATTTAAAATCGCATTCTGTTTATGGAGGTAATTTTATAGAAGAAAATAACTACTTTCATCTCCATGACAACTAGATCCTAAGGCTGATATTTAGAAAGGATAAGGCAATCCATTTGCATATAGGCAAAAATGTGAAAACATTTGGCTTTTTTATGCCTGTCGGTGCTGGTACAAGTATACTTAAACATGATCTAGGCCTCTTTTGTCCAGGTCTCCTAGAAGGTGTTGTATGGTTGGGTTCAGGCAGTGATAAATTCATTTTTAAGTGAGGTGGCAGTCTCACTTGCACTTAAGGAAGCATGCTTTGTCCCTCTTCAAGAAGGAATTACTAGATTGGGCAATTTTCATCTTATCTTCTACCTTATCTTTTGGAAAAGACCATTAAGGAAGTGGCTGAGCTACAGTTCTAGAGGCTCCTTAAAGAAATTAATTATGGGACTTTTTTATGGGACCTTTTTCAGTCAAGTCAGGGATTGATAATGCTGTTTCAGTGTTTACTGGATCGAAATAGTGGTGATCAAAATAAAATGTAAATTGTTTCTACTTTTAAATCTGAAATGCTGTATGGCATTACCAAATTGACAAAATTGGATGGAAATATGCTGCTTTCTATTTAAAAAAACACAAATTCCAACAGCTGACATCTGTACTTAATTCCAGTCCAACTATTGAGAAAGCTAAACAAATAAATCTTTTAGATCCAAATGTCATAGAATTGCAGAGAGCCACTGGAATTGAATTGTATTGAATTTATTGATGATTGACATTAATAGCTAATAAGCAAATGGATGCAGTCTGACACCACATGTTTCACTTCTGTTTATGTCTATTTATTCAACCATGTAACTTGATGCTCTTTTGTGGACATAGTATTATATCTGGATTGTATTCAATTCTGTTTTGGGTTCCTTATCTCACAACCTTCAAATACACATATTAACTGAATTATCAGTTAGGAATTAGGAATTATCTATGTCCTGGAACTCCAGGATTTCAGGAAGAAGTGCTATCAGAATAGTATATATAGGCCAACTTCCTTTAAATTCTCAGAGCAGAGAGCTATAGATATTACATTCTGTCATGTCTCAAAAGAGAGGATGGAAATCAGGTAAAACCCCATACATGTAGTCATGACAAAATGTAACTTCTGTAGCTCTTTGCTCTGAGAGCTCAAGGGAAGGTGGATTATATATTCCATTCTGATAGAGCTGATTACTTTGCTTATATTCTGAAGTTTAGTGTTTGAGTTGAAGATTACCAAGAAATTTCAACGCTATAGACTGGACCAGGGAATAAAAGCAAAACATACTGGAAAAGGCAGTACTAACCACTTCTGTACTAGCACCACAAAGGTTACATAGATATTCCCAGGTAGTTTTAGCTTAATTTTAAATAGGAGGCAAGACAACCCAGAAATGGAGATTGCAATGGTTTCTTCTTTTTTTCCTGCAAATAAGATGAGCTTTAGCAGAAACCACAACATCATTTCATTTGAAGAACACTGACTCAAAAGTTTAGTCCTTCTGGTGACCTTGCCCAGGAGGTGGCAATTGAGGGAGCATGAAATAGGAGTTGTTATTAGAACTCCTGAGCTGTGTATGCCAAATGTTTTCCCAAGTTTATTATCTTTCAGATACAAGAAGTTGATGGTAACATCTCTTTCATTTGGGTCAGCTAGGAAAGCCATCCAGCTGCTTGCTGGTTTAAAAGCCTATTAACTCTTTCATGTAAAGGGAATATGTCAAAGAACTCTTTTTTCAGAGATAGGGGTTTTATTTCTTTTCAGGTCATTTCTGGTTAGAATTGAAACTTTCATGCTAGCTGTCAGTGTAGACCAAGCTGAAATATCTTCCATAGTTATGATGGTCAGATGTGAACTATAAAAATCCTGAAGACCTATAGAAGGCATGAAACAGTTAGAACTGTCTCTGCTTGGTTTTGAATTATCGGTAGAAGCAAAAGAGGGTTTCAGTATCAAGAACAGCCTATGCCAGGGGTGTCAAACTTGCATCGTCACGGCATTGTCACGTAATGTATCAGGACTTTTTTCCCCTTCATTAAACTGGGCAAGGATGTGAGTGTCACACTCCTGGCCTATGTTCAATTCCAGATACTGTACTAGATAAGACTTCCTGGATCAGGAGAACTTAGCCTTAATGACCCATGTTTTAATAACCTAACAACTAGATCACTGCAATATAGTCAATACGGAGCTATTCTTCAAACTGATGCAATAGTTGCAACCAATATGGGATGCAACTAATGGATTGTTATGTGGAATGGTTAATTATGCTTGTTTAACACTCATCTGAAAAACATTATAATGGGGCAAAGTCAAGTTGAAGATATTTATACATAAAGTCTTAAATGGCTTAGGATCCAAGTACTTCAAAGACTCCTTCCCAAAATACTACTCAACCTAAGTCATCTGCAGGGGTTCAGCTCCCATTTGAGAATCTGGTTTAAACTTAAAGGATGTTGTTGTTGTTTTTTCTTAGTGGTGGTGCCTCAGTTATAGAACTCAGTGGGAAAATGTGGCTGTCCTCTTCCAAGTTATCTAGTCTTAAATTTTTACTTAAGATATGCTTGATAACACAGCATTTGAAAGCTAATAACTGCTATATGACAAGATTGCCTTTTGTACAAACTTTGTTTTAATTGATTCACAGTTAAATATTACATTGTTATTATTTTTATTGCTTTGTTTTATAATAGATTTGTTCTGTTTGTTTCTTTGAGGAAGAGCAATATACTTAACAAGCAAAAATCAATGAATCCTTTGTCATGATATATGGCAATAATGTATTGAAATATATATGTTTCCTGCCTTCAGACCTAAATATAGACTCACAACAAACATTTTGAATAAGAGGAGAGAATGGATATGCTGAAATTCTTCTTGGACTTAGTTTAAAATTGAAGGAGTGAGTTGTCTGTTTTTGTTCTTTCCTGCTATCCAGTTGAAATATGTGGCAATAGGGGAGAAGAAGAAGGGAAGGTTCCTTCCATGTTCCTTCTGATGCTTCTTAAGTAACTATGGTCACAAAGAAAAATTGGAAAAATTGGGGAATGGAGATGTCCCAGTGCTATAGGTATATGTAGTAACAATGGGGCAATTCCATTTTATAGCCTACTTCCAGAATCATGACTTGTATCTTCAGCTCATACCTGAATGAGACCAACCAAAATAAGTCTCTTTGCCAGTCCTGAGAAATAAGGTTGGACACAGAAATCTAGAAATTGATGATTCAGTTGGGAAATCATGGAAGTGATCTGATCTGGTAAAAGCAGCAAATGTGCAGCAGGAACTGAATTTCCTTGTAATTAGGTTTGAATAAAATGATCACCTTGAAAGTGCATCTGCTTCCATATTTTTTATAAATACTATATCTCTGGAGTAAGTACTGAAGTTCAGCTTCAGGATCTAGAGGTGCATTATTTTGATTGGAGATCCCTCAGAAACCACATGAAAGCCAGACCATAGGTTCAAACCCTCTGCTGCAGGGGTGTCAAACTCGAGGCCTGGGGACTGGATTCGGCCCACAGGATGCTTAGATCTGGCCTGTCAGGCTGCCCCGAAAATAGCAAAGAATTGGCTCGTAGTACCTCTGACAGCGAAAATGGAGCTCAGGAGGGCCATGTGCAGCCCTCCCTAGCTGTTTTCACTGGCAGAGGGTTGCAGGAGGCCATCACAGCCAAAAACAGAGCTTGGGAGTGTTTTCACCAGCAGAGCACATGTGCCACCACAGGCAACCCTCTGACATGAGTGATGTCAAGTTAGCCACACCCATTCTGGCCACATCACCCGGCCCTCCTGAGGTCAAACACAACCCTGATGCGGCCCTCAATGAAATTGAGTTTGACACCCTGCTCTACTGGGAACCAGGGGTGGGATTCTACAGGTTCGCACCTATTCACTAGAACCGGTTGTTAACATTCTAAGCAGTTTGGAGAACTGGTNACAGAAACTGCCTCTCCGTTGACCCTTATTACATTCTTGGCAGGACTGGACTTCCTATCTCAGGAACTTCTCTGGAGTTTTTTTTCCCTCCTTTGCTGGTACTTTGCTTGTGTGGAGTGACCATTCAAAGTTACAATGTCACTGAAAAAAGTGACTTATGACCGTTTTTCACAATTATGACTGTTGCAGCGTCCTCACAGTCATGAGAGGCCAGGTGAAAAGTTGCATGCCTCAATATGAGTGATATTGAGTTGGGCACACCCAGCCAATAACATGACCACCAAGCCATGCCCGCCACCTAAGCCACTCCCACAGAACCAGTTGTTAAAAATTTGAATCCCACCCCTGCTGGCAACTGTCAGATAAGTAATTTAAATCTGTCAACTGAATGGTCTTATGGTGTGGTTCTTTGGACCACAATATGTTACTTCACTTATGTGCTAAATTAGTTTCCCGCTTTTTCCTCCTCTGCTCTTTCATTAAGTAGGACTTCTGACTCATAGCAGAAAGCTCACTGGTTTCTTGATGGAAAGACTGCAGATTTAGCTACAGCAGTGCTTGTTGTCTAGGATCTCCCAAGGATCTTTATTGCTTCCAATCTAAATCCAACCATTTTTCTCAGCTCCTTAATATTGCATGAAAGTTGCTATGATTTTAGAAAAAAAAACACAAGATGCACATCCACTTCAAACCTTTATTGTTGTTGTTTTAGTTGCTATTTAGATAATTCTATTGAAGTGAATTGAGCAAGGTGACAAACTGATTGTTATTTGGATTACCAATACTGTACATCTTAAGCCCATGTCACACTGCACCAGTGGATGCAAAGAGGATGTAAAACGGAGAGAAACACTTGCCATCCGTTGGTTAACGCGATGCATCTGTTCTGTACTCACTGTGTGCGTGATTCATACTTCTATCCGTCCAGCATCCGTCTACTGAGATTTCATCCACTCAAAAAGTTTTGAGCTGCACAAAACTTTTTGAGCGGATGAACTTTCTGCCGCGTCCATTCTACATCCGCGACACATATGGGGAACAAACATTCTATGTCCGTCGTCAATCCGCTAAACGTCTTCTGTATCCTCTCGGCATCTGCTCGGCATCCGCTCAGCATCCGCTAGGCATCTGCTAGGCATCCGTGATGCATCCGCATCATCCGCTACGTATCCGCCCCTTCCACTATGCGTCCACTTTGCTGTTCTCCCCCAGAAGCTCTGCGGACGTGCCATCCGCTTCCATCCGCTTCCATCCGCTTCCATCTGCTTCCATCCGCTTCCATCCACTAGGCTTCCGTTGAGCATCTGCTTAACATCCTTGCTACGTCCTCTCCCCGTCCGTTCTTTCCGTTCTTTCCGTTCTGTTTATGCAAATTTTTGCCCCTTTTGAGAGCGAATAACAACGGATGGAAAATTTGCCTCGTCTGCTGTGTCCTTTTTACATACGTTTTGCATCCGTCGGCCGATGTGACCTAGCCTTTAGATCAGTGATTGCCAAACCAATGGGCTGGGGACCACTGGTGGTCTGAGAAAATTTGGTGGTCCACAGAGAAATATTCCCCCCTGTTGGATCGCGGAAAGAGACTGGAGACCAGTGTGACTATTTATGCTCTTCTAAGTTGTTCCAATCTGTGCTGCTCCGGAGCCACAGCAGCCCTTTAAATAGGGATTGCTCACAGCTTGCCGGCCAATGGCAGCTCTCTGAATTTCCCACGATCGGCCTGGCCAATCGCGGTTGATTCAGAGTAAGCCAATCACAGCATTTCCTTCAGCCAATCACTTCGTAGTATTTCTGGACCAATTGGATTGGGGTATTTTGAGTATGCTAATATAAAACACCCCAAAACCACTCCTCCCAGAGCAATTAATCCAGGCTGCATGGGAACACAAGGCTGCACTGCCCACCATGCCCCCCCAACCACTGGCCCCATCCTTCAGCTGAGCACAAATCTTAACCTTGAGTAGAGCCAGGCGAGCTGGAACTGGAAGGTAAGACAACAGTGGGGGAGGGAAATCCGCTCCGGGGTGGTTGTTGACCTTGGTGGGAAAGTTGGTCCCATATTCCAGAGCTGCAGCAGTCACAAGACTGGCCCTTTGTGTCATCCAGAGAAGCTCCTCCAGTCCCTGGCAGGCCGGTGCACCCAGGTGGAGCAGTAGCTGCTCTGGGATGACCAAAGGGCAAGTCCTGTGACTACTGCAGTTCTGGAATATGAGACCAACTTACCCACCAATATCAACAAGCCACCCATTACTCAAAATTCATATTAGTGTCTGTGGATTTAAAATTATGAGTTTGGTAATCCCTGATTTAGACTAGCCTTGTTCCCAAGATGTGGCTATATGACACTGGTAGCCAGTGTAGGGACAAACAGCAGCAGCCTGGCATTACATAGCTCCATCTGCTGTTTGGGATTGTGCTCATCCTGAGTCTGTAGGCTTTGTCTCTCCCATGGAGGAGGGAGGAGAAGACGAGGAAGAAGAAGGAGAGGAAGAAGAAGAAGAAGGAGGAGGAGGAGGAGGAGGAGGAGGAGGAGAAGGAGAAGGAGGAGAAGGAGAAGGAGAAGGAGAAGGAGAAGGATTATCAGATACATATTTATGAGATGTATTGGTTGATTTCTTCTCCCTGATTCTGTCTACTTCCATTCGGCAACTATTGTAAGCAAAGGCTTTGCATAGAGCCACGTAGGCACAGATACTACTTCTCTAGTAAATAGCTGACTTGACCAAAATGGTCTCAAACGAACTAGTCATTCTGTAAATCTATGACATCATAACAGTAACGGAACTTGCCAAAGAAAGTAGGAAATTTTTAAAAGAGGCAGATATTTTTGTCATCCAGTTATGCTGTATGACTGTTTCAGGAAATGAGGGGAGGAGATTTTATTTCATTCCATAAAAAGATTTATTTTCTTTCCATAAATGAAAAATAATGTATTTCAAAAAATAGTAATGATATTTGAATTTATCAGAAACTCATACCAAAAGGCAATTTAGACTCCTTCCCTCATGATCCACAGTGGATCGACAGAAATGAGCTTATCTAAGTTTTTTCTTTCTTTGGATATGGACACATTTTGGAGACAGAGTCGGCACAACATGAATTCATTTTAATTTGCAAAACAAAATCCAATTCAATTCCCAGAATCTTTTAAAACAACGTAGCGTATTGCATCCCTCACAACATTTTCCTATATACTATATAACAAAGCTATCCCTTCAATTTATCTAAAGTACATGAAGGATTCCAATGTGTTCATGTAGTAGAAAGATAAATTATCAGTATGATTAGATCCATATTATACATGTGTGAGGAGGAAACTATTAGTAAGTTCACAATGAAAATCAAGGAGATCTAGCCATTTGTTCCCATTTTGGCTGTTTTATTCAGCCAAATATATATAAAACTTTATTAAGTTTTAAATATATAAAACTTTATTAAGTTTTATTCTGTGTTGTAAATTATACTACTTCAGTTCCAGTTTCAAAAGTGAAATTAGATCAGCTGATTTGTATTCTCATTTATGATACTCAGTGGAAAAACATTATTTCCAAAGCAACATTTTGTATGGATATTACAATCAGGTATTCAATATTAATTCTGGTTTAGCCTGCTATTATTTGAAGTCTGGGGTCTGAAAATCCCTACTGAAGATAACAGTTTTAACCTATTATTGCATTGCAACAGCTGATTCTTTTGGAGACCCTCTCTTCAAAGTTATTTCATTATCCTATCAATGTTAATAATCTTTGCATTGAAGGAACTTGCATGTCTTGATTTAAGCAATGCCAAATTGATTTAGAGAAGAATCAATTTATTTCAGATTCATCAATACCAATCTGTATGGTTCAATTATTTAGCCCTTTCAGATCTTTGCAGTGACCTGACAGAATATACCTAAATTGTATTTTTTCCAAATCTGTGTCCTCCTGAGCAAGCACAAGAAGAAAACTGCTCCAAAAGCCAGTTCGGATCCCACAAGAGATACATTTTCATGACAAATTATTCCCAGTTCCATAAATTATGATGGAGTTTCTTGGCATGAAACATTCAAGGGCCTGAGATTTGGCCATAAAGAGTAAAGAGGCCCAAGTTAAATGGATAGTCATTTGATTAAAATATGAATCTCTCCTCTCTCCCTCTCTCCCTCTCTCTCTCTCCTTGATTCCATCATCTATCTATCTCCAGTTTATTTGTTAGATTTATATACTTTTCCCCACCCCCCGAAATGCTCAAGCCAGGGGATGTATCTTAATTTTTTTCCCACAACAGCAATCTGGTAACGTATGGTTATGTTGAGACACCATGACTGGCCAATTATAAAGTGTATTTCCAAGGCTGAGGGTAGATAGAACCTGGGTCTCCTTGATACCAACATAGCACAGCATCTCACTGATATACTATCTATGTTACTGAGGAGATCAATATGGGAAACAAATGAAACATCGCTCCTTCCTCCCTAGGTCTGCAAAGAAACATCTTCTAGACCAGGGGTGTCAAACTCAAGACCTATGGGCCTGCCCCAGCCTGCAAAGTGGTCAGATCCAGCCTGTGGGGCCATTCTGGTCTTCCCAATGGAAAGAGGAAACATGCCAGCAGTTTGGGGAGTAGCATCAAATTAGCCACCCCCACCCAGTCGGCCCTGCCACCCCCACGCCCACTCCAAGGTGAACCACAGCCCTGATGCAGCCTTCAATGAAATTGAGTTGGACACCCCTGTTCTAGACCAAATATTCTGAACTTCAAGATATTTTGCCTGATAATTTATCACAAAAGAAAAGGTTATATGTCAAGAAATGGTGTACACAAAACATAATTAATTGCTAATAAACAGTAAAAATCTGTTCCAACTTTTTAGCACAATCACATATAGAAGTTAACCCCCTTGATGAATTCCTGGAATGGGTGATGAACCAGTTTTTATATACTTTTCTCTGCAAGCATTTTGTTTTTCTAACTTCATTAAAAATTATTAAAGGAAGGAATCTCTCTCTCCCTCTCTCTCCTTATCTCTCCTTTCATCTAAGCCTCTCCTATCAATGTTTAGGTTGAGACAGCTGTGAAAGTTTCTGCTGCCTTATGATGCAGTAGTCCAATTTGCTAAGAATATGTAATACTTTAAAGTTAGTGCTATCAGATTTGAACAAGAAATTCTAGGTAACTGCTAGATGGGAGTGAAGTTATTGGTGGGAGTGTACTTCTCTATTGCCATCTAAAGGATATCTGGATATTTAGAATCCAAATCTGAGAGCCTTATTTAAAGTATTTGTCTTGCAAATTTGAAATGGATTTGTCCAGAGTACCTCTGGAAATATTTTTCCCATTCAAAATTAAGCTGCTGTAAATTAAATATTAAATATTCAATGAAATTATTCATGGAAGACCATACCTCAAGTCCCATCTTTCTTTAAAATAACACTGCTGGAAATAAGAAAGAAAAAGAAAAATTTGGTGCCCTCCAACACTCTGGACTTCAGTTTCAAGTTCAACTAGCACAAAAAGCACATATATTAGCAAAGGATGTGAAAGCTGCACTGTCCAGAGGGAATAGTAATTCCTGATGGAATGGTATCTGTTGAGGTATTCTCCATTAGGAGAATGAGTGCGCTCAGGGAAACATAGTGAGAGTGGTGATGAATAACACACAACCAGCATACAGGTACACTGAATAGTAAAATGTAGGCTTTTTTTTTTCCAGTAAATGGGTAAACAAAGTCCAACAAACAGTCCAAATCATACAAGGTTAAAGCAGTTAGTATCAGTCCAGGGATAATCCAAAAAACAAAATCAAGTATTATAAACAAAGTTCAGTAAACGGAGTTAGCTAACAGTTGCAAGACTCACAGCAATCCGAGCAGAACAACCATCAGGCAATACGGCAAAACAGGAAATGCAAGGAGAAAGAAACCAGGTTTCTGGCTCCATCTTATGGCCGTTGGAGGAACCTCAGCCAATCACAATTAAAGCATTCTCTTAAAGATACAGTATTAAATTACTATCCTGGTTTATGTATTGCCAACCCAACTGTTAGGTGACTATCATTCCTAACAGTATCTTTCTATAAAACCATGATTTCCCCTTGTTCTCCATGCTTTTAAGAATAAAACTTTTTTCTACTGCAAACATCTTCCTATGATTCCATTTGCTGCTGTATTCTACTTCTCTAAAGTTATCAGGAACATTTTAAGGCTGTCACTTTAGTTCATCTAATTATGTTTTATCATGCCATTGATGTATGACTATTTTAATATTATTGTTAGCCACCCTGGAGGCACCATTGTCATGCAGCAGAACATTCATTCCCAAATTACTGAATTAATGATGGATCATTGCTTCGCAGGCTGCAAAGCTGAACCTTGGCATTCAAAATAAGACTGTAAACACTGAGGAGAAATCATTCCTTTCGCTTTTGAAAGCTTTAATGAGAGAAGTTTGTGGGAACATCCTCCCCCAATCCGTTAATGGGAAGAATATAGTTGTACCACTTTTGGAATCATGATCATTAATCCTTGCTGCCTCCCAATGGGAAAGGCGATGATATAATGATGCAAAACAGAGAAACCAAATTATAAAATAATTATTTCTTTCATCTCCAACCAGATGCTGAAGCGATAGTTTTACATTTTAAAATAATAAGGCAAGTAAGGAAAAAACAAAGCCAAGCTTTTAAAATTTAAAAGTTAAAAGGAAACTATGTGTGTCAAAAGTTACGTGTATGGTTACACGATAATATTCTTCAAAATGAAATAATCCAACACTTAGTGAAGGTGTACAGTATAATATCTCTAGCTGAAGAACTGCATATACAACACATGTTCTGTATGGAACTATGTACCAACATGACACGATGTCCTAAGTATAATCTTTCTTCCAATATCTCTATGTCTACATTTCTATATCTCTATCTCTAAATCTCTATCATCTCCATCTCTATCATTCTATTATCTCTTTCATCTTTATCATCTCTATCTCTTATAATCATCATCATCATTTTAAGATGAAGGATGCAGAATGAAGGTCTCTTCCATATGTTTCCAACCAATACCAGCCAATATCTCCTCTCCCCCCACATGCTCTCTGTCCCTCTCCCTCTATCCCTACCCCTATCTATTTTAGCCTGTCTTTTGATCTATCTATCTCATTGGAGTCTAAGTTCTTTGACACTACTGTGAGCAAAATACTAAAGGTGATAGGAAGGAGAAGGGGTTTAAGGTACAGGTAGTTCTCAAGTTAGAATCATTTGGTTAGCAACCATTCAAAGTTACAATGACACTGAAACAATTGACTTATGACCAATTCTCACACTTATAAACAATTCTCACACTTATAAACAACACAAAAGGTAATCAAAATTCAAGCACTTGGCAACTGGCATATGTTTATGACAGTTGCTACATCCCATAGTCATGCAGTCATTGTTTGCAATTTTCCCAGCCAACTTCTGACAACCAAAATCAGTTTTGGGGGGGAGTCAGATTTGCTTAATAACTGCATGATTCACCCAACAATCATAGTTAAAAAGATCATAAAATTGTTAAACTCAGTTAACAACTGCCTTGCTTAACAATGGAAATTCTGGTCCCCCTTGTAATCCTAAATTGAGGATTATCTGTAGTGCTTGCTATAAAGTTACAGCCACGAATCAAATGAGACTAGTGCCTGGACTATTGTATTCTTATCTTGGAAAAAAAACCCATGTGTTGTGCTAAGCCAACTAAGGATGAAAGTGATACCACAGAAATGGTGATGAAGGGAGATATCTGAGGTCTCATAGATACATGGTTCTCCATCTGAACATCTCAAAGTAGAAGGTGAGTAGAAGGTGAGCAAATATCCCTGTCCTCTGGACCTAGGTCACTAGAGTAGGGCAGGATCCCCAGAACTAACAATGCTTGTCCAGCATTTTATCTTTAATCCATTTTTTTAAAAAATAATGCTTGTCATTGACAAGATGGACAGACATATATTTACTGATCACTTCCTGTATTTTATTTATAATAAGATAATATTATTTTCAGAAATAAAATAGTGCTTAATCTTCTGTAAAATTTATGGCTTATTAAAGAAGCAAAAGCAGAAAGCAATGTTTAAGTTATGACCTAAAAATCCCTCAACAAGGCATTCAAACTATTTTGTTCTTTGCAAAAAAATATTCTAGTACTGAGGGCTTATAGCATCAAAAAGAAGTAAAAGAACCTGGAAAAATCAAATTTAGGGCACAGAAATTCTGTACCATGCATCACCACATGTTGAAGATTTACCCTTTTATGTATTTCAACTTTTCTAACTTCTTTTATAACATCAGTCATACCACAAAGTTGCTTGGAACAGAGTGAAAAGAATTGTGTGACAGAGTGCCACTGAAGTGCATAGCATTATACTAAAGGAACACATAATAAAGGATGCTTGGTGGAATGATCAAGTGGAAGGCTCATGTTGAGTAAAGAAAGATAGAAGAAAATGATTGGTGCAAAAATGAGGTTGAGATAATATGTACAGGAAAAGGAAAATAATAGAGAAAAGAATGGTTACAATTGAAGTAATGGTTACAATTAAAAGAATTTTTATGTCAAAAATTGCTCTGAATGTAGGGGAACAAGGTTGTGAGAATGTTGAAAAATTGCAAGATACAGGTGTAAAGTGTTAAAATATGTCTCAGATTGAAATGTATTTGAATATTAGTAGCTTGGGTTGGTAGTTGGGCTCTTGGTCTGAGGTCCAAGCTTGGCAATTTGGTTGCAGACATGTCATCATCATTCAAGGAGACATCATCAGAGCACTTTGAATCGACAATCCAAAGCACATTGATGATGTCTACTCAAAAGGTGACAAAACATTTGCAACCAAATTGCCAAACTTGGACCTCAGACCAACAGCCCAAATATGTATCAGAGATACCATTAGGAGTTGATGCTTTTGTCAAAATACAAAAGCATTGTCATGCCATCATAATGCAAGTTCCAATACAAGGTAACAAGATCAAATACAAAAACGACAGGAGGATTGGTTTTAAACACATCTAGGAAGGTGTTTAACAGAATTCTAATCAAAAGAGAGCCAACCAAGAGAAGAAATTGGAAAGTGTGGTGGAATTTTATGCTAGATAAGCAGGCAGCAAACAGAAAAGATTTTTGCTCTTTAGCAGGTCACTGAGAGAAGAATAAATGTGAGTAATAAAGTATATTGTATATTTGTTACTTCTGACTAGTTACAAATGTAGATGATAGAAAGTGATATGTAAAGAGATGAAAGTTGGTTGCTGAGTGTAACAAGACTATGTATTTTATTTATGAAATTAATATGCCACCTATCTAACTATTGAAGTGTCTCTGGGCAGCTTGCAAAAAGATTAAAAAATTTTTTTGAAAACAATTAAAATTGACTAGGACTAAATAGGAAGTAATACTTGAGAAAAATATGCATGAGAATAAACTGAGTGCTTGGTGAATAATTCAACCCTCAGTAAGGAGGAAAAAAAATGTGTCATGGCCCCTTGGTTGTTTAATGTATAAGAAATGCTTGTAATGACAGTAAAGATATATTGATTGGAGTCATCAGTGTAGGTATACTTTGTATGCAAATGCTGTTTTTACATAGTTTATGATTCAGTAACTGCATTTGCATTCTGATCCTGTGAATATGAGATTTTTTTTATGTAAAATGAAGTTTTCTAACGGGGTGATATAATCGATTATAGTGAACAGTAATTTTTCTTATTGAAAAATTGCTTGATTTCTGGGTAATGCTAGAATAGGAGTTAAGACATGAAACCATGCATGACCTATTTCTGTTCTAATTTGCTTTCCTTATTTTCCCCTCTCAACTTTCCAAAGTTTGAAAAATTGAAGACTTAAACAACTTTGCTCACTGAAGTGGGAGCCTTCATATAACTTCAGTTTTCTTATTCTTTCAGTACAAAAAAATCAAGGATGGAATGTTATAATAGACATTGTCGATAAGTTAGAAAGGACATGGTATTCGTACCGGGATCTTTGCTATTTCACTTCAGAGAATTAATGTTTCCATGTACTTAGATGGATAGCTTAAACAAAGAAAAGAGTCAAGGTGACAGAACATAAAAGGATGAAAAGAAATCCATTATTGACTGCCATCTTTTAATAACTGACTTCAGTAAAGATGTTATTCAACAAAGCAAATATCTTTAAAAGAGCTGTTTGTTAAAAGAGCTTTGTTCTTGTCAGGAACAAAAGTATGCCTTTATGCATACTTATGAGCATATATATTATACAGAGCTTGAGCACTGTTACTCTCTGATGTACTCGTGTGGTGTGGTATCTGTAATGTTGGACTGAGGCCATGGATATCTGAATTCAAGACTTCATTCAACTATATAATTCATTGGGTGATTTTGGGCTTGTCACTATCTTGTAGTACACTCTACATTATTAGCTGTAGTCAAAATAAAATAAAGGGAAATAAAAGGAAAATAAAATAAAATAAAGGCTCCATGAGTAGTAGTTTGAACATCCAGATAAAAAAAAAAGTAAGAAAACACCCATTCCTCAAAAAAACCAGTAAACACCTAGAAAGATATAACCAACACAGACCCATTCAGAATCAACAGAATAAGATCCAGTGAGATTCACAGAGGCATCAGAAAGCTCAAGGTGATCACCACAACTATGTGATTAGGCTCTATCCTTTTGTATAGTTTGTAAATGTAACAGAGAAACAAGTGTGGGACTTTACATCTGAACTCTTTTAAACCCCTGGAAGTTTCAGATGGTGTGATAGACCCAGGGGTGGGATCAACAGGGTTATCTACCAGTTCGGTCATTTACAAGGTTCGGTGATTTATGATGTGCTTCCCTGCACGCTGTGGGCACAAGCCTGCAAATCGTCATCAGCATGCTGCATGCAGAGAAGCAGCCTTTCAAAAAGCTCTTTTTTCCTGCTTTTTTAACTGCAGCTGTGCCTCACATGGCAGCTGAAGTTGAAAAATCAGGAAATAAAGATCAGGTAAGAGCCCGGGTGGATGGGTGGGCAAAAACATCAGCAGACATAGAACCGGTTCTATGTCTGCTGCTCTTCAGAGCTACCGGTTCTGCAGAGGTGGACAGAACTGGTAGAAACCCACCCCTGGATAGACCCCTAAAGGTTTCCAGGAATCAAAAACAGACCCATAAAAATTTATCTTAAGAAAGAATCTTCCAGCTTCAAACAATTTAACATGAAACAAACTTTTCTAATAAGCACAGCATGATGTCAGCTGAGGGGGCGGGGAACAAAAATCCCTTTCTCTACAGAATATTATTAGGAGGAGACAATAGATTTAGAATATTTTTGCCTACATTTCTGTTTGGGAACAGTGCCACTGTAAGATTTTGAAAGAAATGCCAGGTTTCAGTGTAGATTTCTGCTCTGCTTCAGAAAGCCATTGTTTCAAGAAAGGGTCACTCATGTACAATCTCCATCCAAGCCGAGGGTCATATGGCACCTCTCAAGGGCTCTGCCTCACATGGTGGTAGCTGCAGGTGATAGCCTGAATAGCTGCATTTTACCAGCCAGAACAACTGAGGCAAATGGGGAAGATGTTTGTTAGCCCAGAATTGCTGTTGATTTTCCTGAACACTATAGATGGCAGCTTCACGTGATCTCATCAAGGTTTTAAATAACCCAGGACAGAGAAATAATTCAGTTCTTTGACATCTCTCCTCATAGATAAGATCTGTAGACTTCAATATTTCCATTTTGCCAATATGCCAGAAGTATTGTTGTAATGGGAGAATCATACAGAATGGCCTTGTCAGTCACAAAGCACTCAATTACTACAAAGGTGGATTGGTGAATTTACTCTCTAGAATCTTTTCTGACTCTGCCATGGGATATGGCTACTATCCTGACTTGTGTTTGCTTTTTTCCTGGATAAGTGAATACATGGCAGGCTAACTATAGCATTGCAGCTGCCCATCCTTTCTACAAAAAAAGTCCACAAAAACGGGACTATCATGACATATGTAAAATAGGGGAGGCTTTGATTCTATGATTATTATGTCATCTTGAAGTTTTTGATGCCAGTCCCTGTACTCTGTCCTGTAAAATTCTAGGGAATTTGTGGGATGGAGTTTCAGATGGTAGATATTTTGTTATTATTCAAATATAACTCATGAAGAATTCAAAGAATTTAATTCTTTAAAACTAAAAGTTAAAAGAATAAAGAAAGCCAGAACCTGGCAGACACTTTGGTATGTGGAAGCTATTAGGTGGTTTAGTCCAGTATGAACTGATATTTTTAAAGGTTAAAAAAGGACTTAATTAAGAAAATAAATTAACAACATTGCAATCTGAGCGCCAATTGACATGTTCTTAAGGGAATCAGACTTGACCTTCTATTCTGCATTGTCTAATCTTGTAAATAGACTTGCATAAGGAAACATTTCTTGTTAATAAAGAGCAGGCAGTTCACACAAAATCTAGCAAAGGGAAAAAGAAAAATCAATGGCTCTTTAGAAGATCCAGGGGGAATAAGACATCTTTAAATTAAAAGTCAAGTCTTTTTGTCTTGCAGATTTGGGGGAGGGGGAGAGAAAGAGCTTTTTAGCTCTGTAGTTTTTATTAATCTATGGTGGAGCATATTTTTGGCCATTTATTTAACTGTATATTGTATGTATCTGCTATTTGTAGAAAAAATGTTTGGGGTGGGAACAGCATCTTTTTGATTTATAAGTAATGAGAAAACTATATTTGCCTACATTCTGTTGTGCCAACTAGTGCCAGGTATAAGGTGTAAATTTTCACTCATTTTCTGGAATGCATTGGATGGCTTTGAACTACTTACCAGGATTTATCTTATCTTTATCCCTAAAGATGTCTATGAAGAACATAGGAGTGGTAATAGTGGTAGTGAGACATTGCACACCAATTTAGAGGCACTCAGTGTTACTGATTCTTGTAGAAAAGACCAATATCACTGACTCAGTACACAACCTTGCTGACATAGTTCCTGTATGGTAAAACAAAGAGAAGAAGCTACATTATAACTGATGCCAGATAGATTAGCAATTTGGAAGCATGGCTGAAGCTAAAAAGGCTGTGGAACAATTTTCAAGGACTGCAGATATAGTGTAACATAATTAAATCATCACTTAAATTTCTGAAGGGATTACATTTAAATTCTAACAGAAAATAATTCAAAGAAGTTAATATCTAGTAGATCCACCTCTTTCTCTCCAGTGCAACTAACTGCTCGCTTGGTTCACTGCTTCAAGGGCAGGGAATAGGGAAAAGTTTCCTTTTGATAACTTTCTTAACTCATTTAAACTGTGATTTATTTATTGCTGACCAAAAGTACTGGTGCTGTTTAAGGGTAACAAATGGATCTCTCTCTGTCTTTCTTTCTGTCTCCCCCCTGCCCCTGATATGTATGTGAGGGGAGGGGCAGGATATATTGTTATAAATGCTGACCAATAAAAGTAATAGTCAGGACAGTTACCAAGCTGTCCTGAGGGTTTGCACACAATATATATGGAGCTTGAAGAAACTTCATAGAAGGGGACAATAGGAAGCATCAACAGAGAAAGCTTAAAACATCCCAAAGGGGAAGGGCAGAATGCTATCAGCTGAATCCTTTCTCCTTTCTAGCAATCTGATGTGATGTGCAATTTCTCAAATGTGTGCAACTTCTCAAATTTGTTTTATTAGTTTCTTTAATTTAGAGATAGGATGAAGACATATGGTTGTTTTTGACTAGCAACCCAGGAAATTGGGTTTGATTTGTATTATGGAAGAGACAATGAGGCTGAGAGAAATCTTTGAGACTAGGAATGAATGGACCATAGTCATGCATCTCTTCTAACAGTCTTGATGTAGTCTACAACAATCTAATGCCATTCAAATATGTTTAGGAATGCAACTCCAGAAATTACCAGCCAGTGTAATTTCTGAGGCCATGAACTGCAATGGTTTGAGGAAAGTTTTTCTAACACATGTATTACAATAATTTCATTTTATCACGATGTGGAAGCACGTCTTAATTAATGCAGAACTTATTATTTGTTGACAAGAAAAAAACAATAGTTTGTTTAATTAGCTAATGTTGGTGCATTTTGCATGGAATGTGTTTGCTAAAATTGACCTATTTCTGTAGCATTCTTCATTAGGCTACTCTAGCGATAATCAAACTACATAATTTAATTATATTTAACCGGAGAGGGGTAATGAACTGTATAATAAATATTATTCCCTCATTAACAGCTCTGCATTTAATTTAGATAAGCAAAGCTCCTTGCAAATAGAAAACGCATGCCGGCTGCTTTTGCACCTTATTGTTGTGTATTGTATTTTATTTTCTCAGATTTCAGATTCCTGCTTTGAAGAAAAGAAAGAAATGAAAAAGAAATTAGGCAGATAGCATTGTTTTTACATTGCCATTTATTACTTGGAAACTTTTAAAAAACTGTATTAGTTTGTAATATGTGTCAGTCAATCATGTTTCATTTTTATTTGAGTCATGCGAAAATGTGATGTAAGGGATACATTAATATGGACTTAATATGGACATTACATTTGGATAGCTGAAGATAATGTTTATATCTGTTTTTCTTTCAGTCACTCAAAGGGAATTTACATGGTATGGATGTTATTTTGTAGGTACAAATAAAGTCTTTAAATATATTTTTAATACAATAATCAATCAAATCCAATGGCTCTTCAACACCCTGTGAACCCTGAGGTATTAATGACATCTGTTGAGGAATCTAATTTATATACTCAGTGGTTAGAGTGTACATCAGGTGTCAATAACTATATTGTCTTGTTCTCTTCATTTTTAAATATTGTAGATTAATAATGTCTCTTTCAGCTTTCCCCCCCTATTTTATGATTAGTTTAAATGGAACATACTGGCATATTGTACTTCTTCACTGTATACATGGCTTGGCCATGTACTAATATTATTTTCCATGATTTAAATAATAAAGCTATTAACATACTTATTATAGTTGTTTCAATTATTCTATATATCCTTGATTAGAGTTTAGTAAGACTCTTATTTATGGCAAGTCCAAATGTTGTTTATTTATCAGTTGATATATTGTTCAATTTAAATTCCAACAAACAAAAGACCAAATAATGTAATAAAGTCTTCAACAATTACAAAATAGATTGATAATACAATATAAATTTAAATTTTACTAATTAATCTTTCCAAGAGATATACTTTGAATGATAATCCACCAAACTTTCAGACCTGTTTCTGTTATCTCTCAAGCTTTTATCAACAATTATTTTCCACACTTTTATTTTTCTTTCTGCCATTTTTATACTAATACCAAGAAAGATTTATTTTGATATAGAATATTTATTTCTCAAGATTCATTTCCCAATTCCCCAATGCTTTAATGAGTTTACTAAAGTTGCTATTCCTGGGGTAAAAATAAAAGGAAGGAAGAAAAGATTTTATATTGATTTCAAAACTGTTTTTTCATTTTCTTGACTATGAGTGATTTCCTATCCAAGAATTAATTAAGATTTACATGTTTTTGAAAATCAGGTAAGACTATGTAGATGTAGACAACCTTGGCGAAGTCATTGACCATTTCTCAAAACATTCCAACAACAGTTCAGACAGGAATAGATTGTTCAAGTACTTAGTCAAATTTACAAATTCTGTCATTGAATTTTAATTTTTCCCCAGCTATTCTTAAGCAGCTTTTTGTTCTTATTGTTCTGTATAACTTGGAAGGTTCCAAGTAGTCTCTTCTGATTGGCCAGAAAGGCCAGTAAAGGATTGGT
>BHFT01021661.1:0-14493 GCA_004320025.1 Laticauda laticaudata
TCATCCTGGTTGCTCTTCTCTGTACTTTTTCTGGAGTCTCAACATCTTTTTTATTGTGTGGTGACCAAAACTGGATGCATTACTCTTAGTGTGGTCTTACTAAAGAGTTTCTAACAATGTGGATTGGCTTTTAAAGAAAATCTACAATTTTAACACTAAGACCCAGCTATGGCAAAAACACAGGTATGCATCATATATATTCCTCAGCTCTGATAGTTGCTCTTTTTTAAAAAATGGGTCTGCCATGCCCCTCTCAGAATCTGACTTGGAGGAGAAAGCCAAACAGCTGACAGGGAGTGGGAGTATGGCTCCGTTGGCTGTGGAAGAAACTGGGGAAGGGCAAAGTCTGGCTGCGCAGAGTAGGGAATAGGTAGAACAAGGGAGAGGGAATTCAGAGGAAGACTCAGGCCCACCCCCTCTTCATCCTAGGGCACGCAGGGAGGAATGGAGAAGAAAGCAATGTGGGTTGCATAGCTTACAGGGGAGGAAAGAGCCCTTATTCCCTTCATTAGCTACAGGTGGGAACACAATATATAAAAAAGGCAAGCTGTGTGCAACAAGCTGTTGAGAGCAAATGTGACTTTATCTTGTATCATCACGGCTTGTCTATGTTCCTGGTGTCTTCTGTGTGAATTTTGCCATGCTTTCAAGTTTGAAATTTCTGCTCCTGCCCTGCTAAACCAAATAATTCAGTTTGGTTTGTTTGGATTTTAAGTTACAGTTTGTGTGTACCTTGTTTTGGACTGAATTTTCTGCAATCAAAGGCTGTTCCTGGGAGAGCTTTCCTCCAGCCCGAAGGTAACCTGGACATTGAGGGCATAGTTGGAGATAATAAAGGAACTCTTATTGTTTATCTGACTGTGTTGCCTTTGTGCCATGTCTCAGATCATCACAGGTTCTTTCCCTCTGAAGTTGGCTCAGAGCATGTAAATCTCACCACTGAACTTCGAAATGCCATGCCAAAGGAGAGAATGTGTCCTTCCTCTGGAAGTGCCAAAACCTGAGTGACTGTAATCAACTTCCATCCCTGCAAGCCTAAATTTTGCTGTAATGAATTTCTTCCATTAGCATAAGTTTTGGTGAAATTTTAAAAAGAAATGTACTACCGATAAAATCAGGCATTGCTCTTTGGTGCATGAATGCCTATCAGCAGTTGCTCCAGTGAACTAACATTCCTTGTGGGCTGCTTCAAGGGATTTTTATGATGAATGGTGTCTCCCACGCTGCCTGTGTGCCTTAGAAAAGGGGAGTGGAAAATTAAAGTAATAATGCAGTTCTCCCTAGAAGCCCAAGGAGAACTCCCTGCCTGAGTGCCAAACTGGATCAGAAGGTGCATACCAGAATCAGCAGGATTTTGTTTAGCCTCAAAGGAGGGCAGAACATAACACTACTTGGGCTTTTGTCAAAAATTGCTTTTCCTCTCCCTGACAGATTATATCCCATCATATCCAATAATTGATTTCTGTTGTTCAATTTGTATAATTCAGAGTTTTAAAGGTTCAATGTGTTTAATAAAATGAAATTCAATGTAGAGAAAAGTAAAGTCCTACACTTAGGCAAGAAAAACCAAAAGTACACATATAAGACTGGTGAAACAGCGACCCAGTAGCAGTAACATATTGAGTTGGGATCTTGGTAGTTTTCGGCAGACAATCTATGAGCCATACAAATGTGCATTGGCATGCCAAAAAACCAATGCAATGTCCTGAAATTGATATTATGCAGAGGGATACAATCAAGATCAAGTGAAGGTACTAAAATTACTAACTTATAAAGACTTAGTAAAATCCACACTTAGAATTACTGCATCCAGTTTGGTTCACCTATTCCATTGATATAAAAAGATGTTGAGACTCTAGAAAGAATATAGGAATGAGCACCAGGAAGCAACTGGAGGATATGAACTGGTACTAAATATGTAATGGTTCAGGATACTGGCATGGTCCGTCCAAGTGAAGTAGATAGGACCCGGGGAGAATGATAGCAGTGTTTCAATATTTGATGGGGCTGCCCAAGAGAGGACGCGGTCAAGCTATTTTCTAAAAGTGCCTTGTTAGGCCAGATAAGGACAATGTTATGGGAAAACTGGGAAAAAACAAGGGGGGGAAAAGGAAGGAAATTTTTTTTTAAAACCCTTTTTGGGGAAAATAGGAGAGATTTAACTTGGAAATAAGGAGAAACTTTCTGACAGTGAGAACAATCAACCAATGGAACAGCTTGCCCTGGGAAGTTGTGGGAGCATCATCACTTGAGAACTTCAAGAAGAGATTGGACTGCCATTTGCCAGAAATGATGTAGGGTCTCCCGCTTGGGTGGGGGGCTTGATTAGATGAGCTACAAGGTCCCTTCCAACTCTGATTATCTGTTATATATGTCTTTTTAAAAAGAAGAAAAAGCAGAGGTAAAAAAGACAGATTTTGTAAAACAGATGTTGAAGTTTCTCTCATACTCAAATGAAATAGTCAAAAAGAAGTTTTCATAATAAAACCAATAATGGGAAAGAAATTAAAATAAACCTAAATAATTCCATGGAATGAAGATGTGAATTGTATCAATACATTACAAAATAAATATATATACCTTTGATGAGGACTAGGGCCTTGTATTCATAATTTATGTAGCTATTGCTTCTTTCTTCCCTGTTGGCACCTCTTTCTTTGGGCCAATGATTTTAAGATTCTCTCTTCCGCTTTTGTCCAGTTGCTTTCACAGGTTTACATCTTTTATTTGGGAGATTGCTGTTCTGAGTTTTCAAACACAGACAAAATGAAGAATTTAAATCATTTGAGTACTATAACAGGCTAGTTGCTTCTCTGACTCTTTGATAAATATGCTTCCATCTTTAAAATCTGATCATTCCCACCCATAGAAGCAAAGGCCTTTCATCCAGAAGTGAAAACCAGAATTTTTAAGTCTACCATTTTTTCCAAGGTTCCAGAGAATAAATAAAGAAAATTATTATTTTTATTTCACCTATTTTCTCATTTTTGTTAAAAATGTTCACTTTTTAATATTTGCTTTGTCTGATTTCTGAATAAACAATTACTACCGACCTGTCTTCAATCAAGGACCTGTATACTGCATGAGTCAAAAAGAGGGCTGTGAAAATATTCACAGACACCTCACATCCTGGACATAATTTCTTTCAACTCCTTCCCTCAAAATGACTCCATAGAACACTGCACAACAGAACAACTAGACACAAGGACAGTTTTTTCCTGAAAGCCATCACTCTGCTAAGCAAATAATTCCCTCAACACTGATCAACTATTACAAAGTCTGCACTACTATTACTGTTAATCTTCTCATCACTGTTTATCACCCATCCCCTCCCACTTGTGACTGTATGATTGTAACTTTGTCGCTTGTATTCTTACAATTTATATAGACTGTTTCCTACTATGATTTGATTGCTTATTGTACCCTATGACTATCATTAAGTGTTGTACCTTATGATTCTTGACTCTTGACGGATGTATCTTTTCTTTTATGTATACAGAAAACATTTGCACCAAGACAAATTCCTTATGTGTCCAATTACATTTGGCCAATAAAGAATTATATTCTATTCCGAAACAAATATATTTTTGAAAAGTTTTCAAGGTAAGGTACATATTTTCTTCTTGGTCTGTTTCTCACATTATAATTATCAGCATCATGTTCTCATTCTGTCCCAAAGAGTATGACTCTATCACTCAGAAATCAGTTTGAGACCCATCCCCAGGAGAGAACAAAATTCAGACTGAGGGCAATCTCAAGTCTGAATGCATTGAAAACTGCAAACCTTTTAAAAGAAGAGGCACAGTGGATTTTTGGGAGGAAAAGCTTCTACTGGGATGGCTCCTCAGGAAGACAAGCCATTGCAGAATAACAAAAACAGCATTGTAAATTATTTCAGCCCTGAGCCAGGTAGCCGATGTGGCCCACTTCTAATATATACATTTGGTATTATAGTTGTTTCCTATTTTCACAAGAGGCAAATAACTGTTCTCTTTTAACAGAGGGATACAATCAAGATCAAGTGAGGTACTAATACCACTCTATAAAGACTTAGTAAGACCACATTTAGAATACTGCATCCAGTTTTGGTCACCACATTATAAAAAAGATGTTTAGACTCTAGAAAAAGTACAGAGAAGAGCAACCAGGATGATGAGGGGACTGGAGGCTGAAACATACAATGAACAGTTGNTAGCTGTCTTCCAATATTTGAAGGGCTGCCACAAAGAGGAAGGGGTCGAGCTATTTTCCAAAGATCCTGTAGGCCAGACAAGGAATAATGGATGGAAACTGAACAAGGAGAGATTTAACCTGGAAATAAGGAGAAACTTTCTGACAGGTAGAAAAATCAACCAATGGAACAACTTGTCTCCCAAAGTTGTAGGAGCTTCATCACTGGGGGCTTTCAAGAAGAGACTGGCCTGCCATTTGTCAGAAATGGTGTAGGGTCTCCTGCTTGGGTGGGGGGTTGGGCTAGATGACCTACAAGATCCCTTCCAACTCTGTTAATCTAATCTAATCTTTTTAAAAAAATATTATAATAGAACTACTTGTTCCAAACTGTGATCAGATTTTAATTAAACAAATTCCAGCAAAGAATCATGAGTGTTTTATCTCTAGATGATGCTTATCAACAGTATAAAGACATCTGTACTGTAGTGTACAAATTCCAAAAGAACTAAAGGAAAAATGATAGTTTCACACATATTAAATAAAAACTTATGCCAAAAATGACCTTAGTGGCTTCTGTTTTTTGAAAAAAAATCTTTGCAAAATGCAGAACACTCTAATCTTAGGGAAAATGTGATTATTGTGCTTGTCAGAGTTTAGCTGCTGAACATGTATAAACTGCCTATAATTGTTTAAGTTATAATTGATGTCACAAAAAGGACAGTTTCTGCCAAGGTTCATGATCCAATCAACAGAATACAGAACCCTGGGCTGAGAGGAAGAACAGAATAGGGAAAACATAAACAACTAAGATTTATTATCCTGTGTATTGTCTTTCCTTAAAATGGTAGAGAAAGGACAAAGAAAGAACATCAAAAACTTTCTCAGTTCTTAGGTGGCAGATTTCATAACAGAAAAAAATAATAATTGATCATATAATGAATGGGCCAATAAATCAGATCAGAAGTGGTATTCAGCAGGTTCTGACCAGTTCTGGAGAACCAGTAGTGGAAATTTTGAGTAGTTCAGAGAACTGGCAAATATCACTTCTGAGTGGCCCCGCCCCCATCTATTCTCCACCTCCCAAGTCCCAGCTAATTGGCTGGGTCTTCTTTTGGAGAACAGAGATGGAAAGCAGGTTCGTGGGGTGGGGAGGGAATGGGATTTTATGGTAACCTTCCCCCAGGAGTGGGGAGGGAATGGAGATTTTACAGTATCCTTCCCCTGTCACACCCCCCAAACCACGCCACAGAACCAGGAGTAAAAAGAAATTAAAGTTTAAAGAAGATATTCTATCAAAGGCATGGACATTATTTCATAAAAGGACATAATAAATGCAGGCAAAATGCAGCAATCTTTATTGGGCCCTCAAAGTTGTTTGACAGTCCTGTTTTTCTTTTTCATATTGTTATTGAATAATTATTCTACAGTGATCATACAAGGGTAAATTATATGAAGAGGCACAAGTCTTGATGAACGTTGAGCAGGAACATCAGGATTGGAAAACCTGATCACTAAGATCTGAGAAGCTTTGATAAAAGGATAGGACTAGAAAAAAGTGAGCAGAAGAAGGTATGAGCAGTAGAAGGTATGCTTGAATGTTTTCTCTTCTCCTTTCCCTACTTGGTTTCTCCGCAGTAGGACAGAAACAAATCTAGGAACAGAATGTACTGTTGTGTGTTTGCAAAAAAAAAAAAAATCATATTCAGAATGAATATGTTTGGGAAAATTATTGTCAGGATCAGGCTCTTAAGAGTCAGTTTCTGTGGAGATTCTTCGAAAACCTCATTCCCAAAGGAGTCCTTGAAAAATCTTTGAAAAGAACTGCCTTAAGAATCTGTTTCCAAGGAAACCTTCCAACAATCATTCAGCATCATTTTGAAGCCTTCTGAAATTGTTGGTTCTCTTCCTTTGTCACATGGCTTTTCAAATACTAGCAATAGTAAATACAGGGGGAGGCTCAGAGCCAGATCTTGTTGGCTGTAGAACAGAGGTCCCTAAATCCTGGTCCATGGACTGCCATCATGCGGCCAGAAACTGGGCCGCACAAACAAGCAAACCCCCATCTGCAGGATGCAGGCAGAAGACGAAATCATGTCCCTTCTGGTCCGTGGGAAAATCTATATCTACGGAACTGGTCCCTGGTGCCCAAAAGGCTGGGGAGGGGCTGCTGCTCCAGAAAGCCCCATTCAGGAAAAAGCTATGTAGTATGAACTATCATCAGTCACCAGCACAGAGATAGGAGATCATGTGGGGCTCTACCACAAGAAAAAACACCCTGTCTCTGCTGTAGAGACCCTTTAGTCATTGTATGATGCAGACCACAAAGTAGTGTTTGTTCTGTTTGGATAATAAGGAACGCGAGACCGGTATCCCAACAAACAACTCTTTATTTAACAGTATAGTGACTTGTGACGGAACATTTGATGAAGCCGCGGCAGCCCTTCTTATAGCGGCTGCTCGTGGCTTGCGGCCAATGACAGTTCTTTAAGAATTCCCACCATCAGATGGGCCAATCAAAATGGTGCTTAACTGACCAATCCGACAGCGGCCTGTTCAGCCAATCAGTTTTAGTTATTTCTAATTTCCATACACAACACCCCTCCCCCCTTGGTTTCGTCCAACATGCATAACATAGTCATGCTGGTAGGTGGGGCTTTTGTGGGTCCTACTTTACCTGCGCAGCTCAGTCTCAACGTGGTCTTCCATTGGTTTGGACAGGATCACTTTTTCTCTGCGTCTTCTCCATGGAACCTCCTGGAAGGGTGACTGGGTCTCTCGGCGATGGTTGAGTGGTTCTGCCACTCCCTCCTGGTTTGCTTCCAGGTTGGTTCGCAGCAGGCCTGCTGTCTCCTCCAGGAAAGCCTTGCTGCTACAGTTCTCTTCTCCCAGAGTCATCTGATGTGAACGCATTCTTTTGTTTTATCATGAGTTTCTTAATTCGGGTTTGTGTTTGTGTCTTTGCGGTTATTGGTGGTTCGTCTGCTCCCTTTTTATTATTTTGTTTTTTCCCCCCCTCGGTTGTTTTTTGGATTGTTTATTGATGTTGCGGTGGTGCTTGGTAGTATTTCGTGTCCAATGTCCTAGAGCGAAACTGGTCGATGATGCCTGCTTTCCTAAGTGTTCTGCCGTGTCTAGTATGAGTCGGGTATGACACAGGGGCTTGTGATTTGAGTGAACTGTGGCTGAGAAAGCATACATGTCCCCGTAAAGGAGTATTTTTTGCATAGGACTAATCCACCATAGCAAAGAGCGATATTCTACATTGAGGAGTCAGGTTTTTTTCACAGCGTACAGTGGGTGTAGTCTTCACGGTAGGAACACAATTTTCTACCCATGGAGGATTCAAGTGGGCTTTTGATAAGTGGTTTGTGCTAGGGATGATATCTCTGAACTTGTTATACAGTTTTGTAAGTCCTGTCTTGGATGTCCCGCGTGTCCAGTTTGTCTGGGCCTTTAGTATAATGAACCATGTGTTCAGCTGCGTCCATTCGAAGCCGGATGAGCGGTGCTGTCACGGCATGTCGATGCCTGCACAGCCAAGGATTGCTCGAGAGAGCTAAAGCAGTAAACTTTACAATCTAGGAATTGGAAAAGTTCCTCCGGAATCGTGCATTTGAGATGTGGGCTGATCCTCCGTTCACTCAGCACACTGGAATGTCATCAACTCTCCTTCCTCTTTTTTCCCACTCATTTTCTTTCCAACTGAAGCCTATGTATGTTTCATCTGTCATGACATCGGATGTCTACTCGGGGAAGTCCGAGGGTCTTCATCGGTGGGCCGTACACTGTGGCTGTTTATTATGGTTTCCCCTCCACCTTCTCTTTCTTCGCGGTCGGTTCGCTGGTTCTGGAATTGGTTAGAGTTCATTTGGCGCATGGTGGGCTGGCGATTTCTTGCTGCCTTCAGTCGGCGGTGGCTGCTGCAAATGGCTCAGCCACTGTGATATTTGGTCTGTTTAGCAGCTTGCTTTGGAGCGTAGCGTCCTTCAATCCCAGGACCACGCGATCTCTCATGGGTTCGTCCATATTTTGAAATTTGCAGGCTCCTCCGATATTTCTTAGGGCTGCTACGAAATCTCTGATGCTCTCATCTTCTCGTTGGTCTCGCTTATAACATTCATGCCTTTTGATCAGATTGGAGACCACAGGCGTGTGATGGGCTTGTAGCATTCAGTTTAATTCTGGCCATGCCATCTGTTTTACATCCCACGGTTTGGCTAATGCCTTGGCCATTTTGAAAATGGCAGGGCCACAATGCGTGAGGAATACAGCTCTCTTCCGCTGGTCAGTTATTTCTTATAGCTCGTTTCTTTCTAAGAACATCAGAAAGAGGTCAAGGTATGACTCCCAATCTTCTTCAGCTGGGTTGAATGGTGCGAGCGGCGCATTGTTATTGATCATCTTGGTTGTTCGGTTCTGGTTGCCACGTGCTTTGGTCTCGCTCTTCTAGGACAATCCCACCTTTGTCACCAGTGTTCCATTTGGATAATAAGGTGTGTGAGACCGGTATCCCAACAAACAACTCTTTATTTAACAGAATAGTGACTTGTGACAGAACATTTACTGAAGCCGCAGCAGCCCTTCTTATAGTGGCTGCTTGCGGCTTGCGGCTTGCGGCTTGCGGCCAATGACAGTTCTTTAAGAATTCCCACTGTCAGGCGGGCCAATCAAAATGGTGCTTAATTGACCAATCCAAGAGTGGCCTGTTCGGCCAATCAGTTTTAGTCATTTGGAGTCTTCTAATTTCCATACACAACAGTGTTGGTTTGCTGTAATCAGCAAATAATGCAGTCCCTGCACACTTCAAAGAAACTGCTTGCTATCCATTCCCCCAGGATAAAAGTGAATGTGACTTGTTTAGATATTAAGTTTATCATGTCTTCCTTTCAAAAAGCTCAGGACAATATGGTTCCCCTGCTAGTTGAAGTATAGTTGAGAATAGTTTTGAGGATGAGAGACAGTGTCTCATTCAAGTTCCTCTCTTGGTTAAATAACTTGGGGTAAACTGCATTCACAAAACATACTCAATCTTAAATGCAGGTTAATAAAACACAATTACTCTGCAAACTCATTATGGTTTAATGTACTTAATAGCCTAGCTCATGTAACATTCTATTATAATGAAGTTACTCATAACAAACTAAATTACAAACTGTTCAAATCAAATTTAGAATAATCAAATACTTGTATGAATCTAGCTGACTATGATTCATGTTCAAATCATTATTTACACCAAAATATTCCTAAAATATTCCCATTTTTCCAGTTTCCCCTCATAATTTTGATTCCTAGGTACTTTTTTTTAATTTACCTACTTATTTAATTTGCAAACATTGCATCACATGCCAGTCAGAAAACTCTGTTGCACAACAAAGAAAATACAGTAGGACATTGGATTTCTCCTTTTAAACTTCATTTAAAAAAAAAAAAAAAGAAACAAGTCAGGTCAATTGTCACAGTTAACACATAAGTCCTGCTGAAATAGCATAAGTTTCCAAAATGCAATATAACAATCATCAGGAATTATTGGATTATTGGACAGGATACGATGTTACGTTGCAAAAATTTCCTGCCCAAGTAGGATCTTTACTTATTTGAATAATGTCTGAACCTGGGGGAATATAGTCAGAATTAGAAAAATTGGAATTCTTTTATTGAGCCCAAGTGTGATTAGGCACACACAAGAATTTGTGCTAGTGGGCAACATGCTCTCTGTATACATAAAAGATAAGATACATCTGTCAAGAGTCACAGAATATAAGGTTAGCAACACTTAATGATAGGGTCATAATCAATCATAGTAGGAAACAGTCTATTTAAATTGTAAGGGAATACAAAGCAAAACAAAGTTTACAAGTTCATACATCACAAGTAGGAGTGGGTGGTGGTAGAAAGGGAAGCTAATGGGAAGAATTAACAGTAATAGAAAATTGCAGACTTTGCTAAATAGTTGGACAGCGCTGAGCGGAATTATTATGTTTAGCAGATGATGCATTCCGGAAAAAAACTGTTTGTTCTAGTTGTTCTGTATTGCAATTGCTCGTATCATGTCATTCTGAGGAAGGAGTTGAAACAGTTTATATCCAGAATGTGCGCATGTGAGGGGTCTGTAAATATTTTCACAGCCCTCTTTTTGACTCGTGCAGTATACAGGTCCTTGATTGAAGGCAGATTGTCAGTAATTGTTTTTTCTGCAGTCCTAATTATCCTCTGAAGTCTGTGTCTCCCCTGTTTGGTTGCAGAACCAAACTAGACAGTTATAGAGGTGCAGATGATAGACTCAATAATTCCTCTGTTCCTCTCCACCTGCCATTTCTCCATGACCCTCAAGCTGAATGACCAGACCATGGAGCAGTTCTTTAAAGGGACCACAATTGTGTCAAGAGTAAGCAAGCGATATTCTAAGACAACCAGATTATTCCTGTTGAACAGCCACACTGCCTTGATAGGTTTTAATCTGAGGTTGTTTCTAGAAAATAGAAAACTATTTTCTAATCTTGCAGGTGTTCCAAAAGAACACGATGACTGATGGCATTGAATGCTATCTAAAAGTGTAACAGAATAAAAAATAGTAAGATCTCCCATCCAGGTCCTTATGAAAGTTATTGTTTAGCATGTATCCTATGATTGACCCTCATTCTTAATTGAAATATATAATCTATTTTCTCTGAGAGTCTCTGTAATGAATTTTCTCATGCTCTTTTCAACAAAACTTCTTCAAAAATTGAAGGTTGTGGTTAGAATGAACGTTGTCAAATTGAACCAGAGAGAGGGAGAGAGAGAGATACCTTATTCAGGAAAAATCAAACCACAACTTCTTTCAGAGGTCCCAAAAGTGCTTTTTCAGGAGGCAACTGGACTTTCTGATTTTTCTTTGAAGACGTTTCATTTCTCAACCATGAAGCTTCTTCAGCTCTTTCAGAAATACAACTGAATCCCTTCCTTCAAGAAACAAAATAACCTTTTTGATCCAACTATACATTCTTCATCCAACAGTCTTCAGAAGCCAGAAACAACATAGGTTTGGCTTAAGAGCTCATCTTATGAAGAAGCCTATCCATTTTGTCAGATTGCGCAAGCTCAAAAGTATCCCAGACTTTAACATGAGACCCTACCCTGCCAGCTATACTTGGCCTCAAACAACTATCATCCAAACTGTGGGAAATAGGAGTGACTTTATCTGCTAGGAAAAAAATATAATAATCCAGATGAACTGAATGCTTGTTGATGCTTTCCCTTTCCTTTCATGGTCTGGATTATCCTGAACAAGGCCACAAATTGCAGTTCGGTATGTTTAGTCTAATGAAAAAAGGGACTAGTGGGAACATGATACTACCGCTCCAGTATTGAAAGGGCTGCTACAAAGAGGAAGGCGTCAAACTATTTTCTAAAGCACCAATAGACAAGACAAGAAACAATGTTTGGAAACTAATCAAGGAGAGAAGCAACCTAGAATTAAAGATAAATTTTCTCATGGTGAGAGCAATTAATCAATGGAATAACTTGCCTTCAGAATTTGTGGATGCTTTATCACTGAAGGCTTTCAAAAAGTGACTGGGTAACCATTTGTCTGAAATTATATAGGGTTATCTGCTCAAGTGGGAGGGTTGGACTAGAAGACCTTTGAGCCCCTTCTATCTCTATTATTCTATGTTCTAAATACTTCTGCTTTGGTACTGTTGTCACCTTTTTAAAGGTTCATTCGTATGCAGGAACCAGCTGCATTTGCTTTTGTTTTAATACTACTATTACTCTAGATATCTGTCAAAGTTTCACAAGTTATTCAGGGTATTTGTTCACATCATTCCAAGAGTCATTGCAATTCTGTCTTGAAAAATCTAAGATGGGAATGAGCCACCCAAGTCTAATCACTTTTGTACTCCTTAAAACAGGATCATATTTTCAATATACAGTGGCTAAACTGAAAATTACCCCTCCAAGAAATAAGGGCTAAAATAGATACAATAATTAGTACAGTGTAAGGCAGAGGTCTCCAAACTTGACAACTTTAAGACTTGTGGATTTCAACTCCCAGAATTCCTGAGCTAACATGACTGGAGGAGGAATTCTGGGAGTTGAAGTCCACAAGTCTTAAAGTTGTCAAGTTTGAGGACTCATGGTATAAATTACAGGGTGAGGACTGTAACAACAACTATTATTTATTCATGACATTTATATGCTGTCCAATTCACTATCCAAAGTGATTCTGGGTGACATTGTAGGACAGACAGACAGAAGATTAGCAAAGAGCATCCATAAACCGAACTAGCAGTTAGAAGACATGATAAAAACTCCATAAACTCACAACACATGGACAAATTCAAAGTTTCAGCTGGAAAACTCTGAGCATCCAAGACCAAGATAAAAGCAAAAATGGTAGTGAATTCCTGGAAGCTTGGAACAGACAGATAACCCATATTTACACACCATTCACCAGAGACAATAAAAAAGCTAAGAAAGAAACAAAGACCAGAACATATCCCCAGTGACAAAGCTTAAAGACCACTGAGCACCAGATCCAATAAATCTTCACATATTTTGCCCTTTAAACCTGTTTAGTCCTCTTCTACACGAAAGTCTTTAACCCACTTCAAACTCACTACTTCTCTGGGAGGACCAAAAACCCTATTTTCAAAATATAGGCCTCAGGACCTAACTTTTTTTCTTGGAGTAATGATCAACAAGGTAAACTTGCATCCTTTGAGCATAAAAGTGGACTGAGGATGGATTGGAGAAAAATATCATGCTTGGCAAGGGAAGCAAAAGAAAAGGATGACACAAGTGATATTGAAAGAACTACTTGTTATTTTTGGCAACAGAAAAAGATGGTGAACTTTTGCCTGTGGCAGGTGGCAGGCCCATCTTGGTGGTATCTGATGAATAGCCACATAAGTCTTAACATTGTGGGTTTCAATAAATCCCATTTTAGTGTGATTACATAAGGATTCTTGTTACTAAGGTTTCAATATGCGTCATATCTAAGGTAGATCATTGAATGGCTGTTTTGCCTTCACCATTACCTCTCTATCTGCAAAATTGAATAATGGTACAGAACTATCTTACTACACAAATGAATAAATAAATTTCCATCTTTCCTATACTGCACTGTATTGTAATGTTTAGATTTTTAGATCTTTCCCTCAACTTTTTTTTAGACCATAGTTTTAAGAAATACTTTCCTGTTGCTATGCTTTGTGTTAAAGGTGATATTTTGATAGTTTTAGCGTTTTGGTCAAACTGTAAGGAACAAAGATGATTGTCATCAAGGCAAAATGTTGACAGATGAGAGTGCAGCAAAAGTTACAGGAAAAACAGCATCAAAGGAGCACATGTGCTAAAGTCTCAGGTTCTTCCTGGGCAACAGACCAAGTTCTGTTTGCAAAAAGAATAACATTATATCTTTCCTCTAATAATCCAGAGGATAAAACACTAAAGTGAGGTAAAGAGAAAGCTCTGTGATGAGCAAATGATGCTGGATAAATCATTTCCTGGTGTGAAAAATCTCCTTTTTATATTCTTCCACCTCATATGTCCTGCTCTGTGTCAAACATTGATTACAATTATATGTATTATATTCAATACAAAACAGAAACAAAAAACAACCCAACAAACTTGATTTTGAATGCCAGAGATTAAATAAGGCTATTTTCATGCAAAAAAGGAAAAACAATCAGATATTTTAGTTTTATATGTTGTAAGTGTGTTTGTTGCATAAAAAGACAATGTTTGCCCTATAAAGAAAACCAACATGAAATGTTCTACCACTGGCATTTGGTACCCACAAGATTGGCTAAGATTTATCCAAATTTAAAACCAAACTGCTGGAAATGCAGACAAAAACAAGGTACCTTGTTTCATACATGGCGGTTATGCCCTGAAGTGAAAAAATATTGGAAGATAATACAAATGTAGTTACAGGAGATAATTGGAAGTCAAATAGATTTTGTCGTGGAATTATTTCTTTTAGGGATAATAAAAAGGAATTCCAATAGAAAGATAAAGTATTTGGTGTTACACGTATTAACAGCAGCAAAAATTTCCTATGCATAGTATTGGAAGAAAGATTGCATACCATCCAAAGGTTTAGTAATCAAACATTTTTTGAGTGCGCGGAAATAGATACATTGACCACAGAATTAAAACAAAAAGTAGATTCAGATTACGGCATCCAACCCCACCCCTTCGAATACAACATCATTCAAAACTAGGCACGAAGCCCCTAACTACCTCTATTCCAACCACAACTGGCTTTAAATGCAAGTTACTCAATGCAAGAAGCCTTGTAAATAAAATACCTGAATTTCTCCTCTTACTAAATAT